>VNJQ01001020.1:0-55409 GCA_008042515.1 Drosophila truncata | reverse complement strand
AAGCGAGGATAATTGTATTTATTTTCCTCCCAATACTCCATAATGTCCACATTTGTATCAACTGGCTTTGGCGTATATCCATTAATTTCTAGTTCTGCCAACTTCAGCTGAGGATCAGTGGCAAACTCTTCAGTGTCCGAATACTCTTCGAAAGAATTTAAAAAATTTTTCAGAAGAGAGTCTTTACTCGGCGATTCTTCAAAGGGGGCCTTTCGTCGCTCCGGGTCTATAGGCGAAACTAAAGGACTGGACACACTAGGGCAAACCTGGCAGGAAAATATCAGTTATGAGAAATTTTTCTAATTTTCATATCTTTGCTTTGCCTACCTGTTTCTCTAAAAGAAGGATTCGTCTCATAAGGGATAATAGGTGGCTTCGCGCCTGACTTTAGCATTCTGGCCTTTTTTGGGCAATGAATTGTGATATACATTTATGCACATGCACATATTTATAAAAATGCACATGTTACATAGACACAATATACATCAAACGAAAGGTATTAAATCGTAGATTAATTATTTGTGTATTTCTTTAAAATATACCGCTCCGTTCAAAAGTTATTGCAATTCAATTTTTATTTTCAATTTTTAAAATAAAAGTTGACAAATAACTGTTATTTTCAATTTTTTGAAATAAAAATTGGAGAATAATAATTATTTTCAATTTTTATTTTTAAAAATCATAAAATAACAGTTATTTCTTAACTTTTATATAAAAATTGAAAAATAAGAATTATTTTACAATTTTTTTTATAAAAATTAAATAATAACTATTATTCTCCAATTTTTATTTTAAAAATTGTAACTGTTACGATCCCTGGAATGATCTAAGCATCCCAGAATAAACATTGTTCTTTCTTAGTATAGTATAGACTTGTATATTAGACGTACAAAAATATGTAATCCTAAAAAAGTAATCATCTAAACTGCTAAGGTTAAAGAAATCTTATTAAATCGAGTTAAAAAATTTAATCGAACACTACAAATAGCAAAACTTTCCTTATATCAACATTAAAATGAATTTGCTCCGAAATAAAATATTTAAATGTGTTTTTCTTGCAATTTCGTTGATCTCTTTTACAGAAGCTATATTGGAAACAGGTTTATTTTACAATCATATAAAATTAAGAAAAATATTATTAAACTAAACAAAGGGAAATATTTTAATCACCGCAAGCCTCCAACCAAGAAATCAGTTCACAATCTGACCGAAAAGGCAATTTGCCGGGCCACTTAACACTCAGCAGAATCCAATCAAGCCGAATTGATACGAAATTATGCATTGTTTCGACGGATGCTTATTTAAAATTCCATAAATTAGTAAATGAAAAACAAAGCGCTCGGCGCTAATGAAAACGTATGTCTTCATTGCGCAATCCAAACAAAACGGAGCGGCTAGAAAAATCCGCGCTGGCCGAGAGCGCGGAATGTGCTTAGCATCATTAAAATCAATAAAATAAACAACTAATTTGATAAACTGACAGCCGGGCAGCGAGAGCAGGCCGCAGAAAATAATGAAAAACATTTCGTCCGGAGTGACAGTGAAAAATAAGCCAGAGCTCGTGGGCGCTGGGAAATGCATCCCGCAAGCTTTCAATTGGCTGCCCGTTGGTCCAATCAGCTCTTGGGGCCCCAGGCGCAGGGCGCATGCTGCGCGAACGCCCCTCCCCTTGCGCCGCCTGGCAGCCCCACCACCCAACACCCAGTGGGTGTTAATTTACCAAAAACCAGTTTGACTCGACCGAACAGAGCAGGAGGGCTATATGCTGGCCGGCATTCCAATTGGACTAAGTGCTTACTGCTGGACTGCTCTAACCGCTGCCCGAAAGCAGCCAGGAGCAGCCATTTTCTTCTGGCCATCCCACTCGCACGGCGAATTGGATTGCTAGCGAAACACACCACCATATCCGAAACTCACCACGCGTTGTAACTATGGCCGTCCTGCTCTCACTTTTGCGATGCCGCTATCACCGTCCTGCTCTCACTTATCCGATGTGCCGCTATCGCAGCAAACCAGTTCGCCGATCGACGGAAACCCGCAGCGAGCTGGAATTTCAGGAGCTGCTGGCATTTCAGTCCTGCTGCGCATCTTGAAACGTCAAGTCTTGGCTTGGCGCGCGATTCGAAAACGCAACACGCAACGCTCTTTGAGACCGCGCGCGAGTGCTTAGAGTTTGACCAAAAATAAATAGTTGAATACACAAATTAAACAAATACCAAGCTAGCGATAAAAGCGCACAGAGTGCAGAAGGAGCAAAGTGACGTGACCTTAGTGCGGTGATGGGCTCCCTGGCCTGAATCGAAAACTAAAACTAAACTAAAAAGCCAAATACACTGCAAAACATATAGAAATAGTGCAAATCGTAAATAAAAACTCTGTAAACATGATGATGAATGCCTTTATTGAGCCGGCCCAGCACCACCTGGCCAGCTACGGGCTGCGCATGTCGCCGAACACCACCTCCAGCAGCAGCAACACGCAGCAGCAACAGCAACAGCAGCAGCAGCAGCAGCAAGAGATTGCCGCTCAACAGCAACAGCATCAGCAGCAACAACAGCAGCAGCAACAGCAGCAGCAGCAACAACAGCAACTGGAGGGCAGTGCGGACTCCGCGGCAGCCACGGCGGCAGCCTACCAAAACTCCGGCTACGGACACTTCAACAGCTATGCCTCCCGAGACTTTCTGCTCGGTCGCCGGGACACGGACTACGGCGTGGCCGGCAGCGCCGGACAGGCCTCTGCGGCGGCGGACTCGATGATCTTCTCCAGCTTTCCCGCCCAGGCAGCCGAGCTGAGCACAGGCTTCGGACAGCACCCGTTCCACAGCCACCATCATGCGGCGGCGGCGGCACACCACCACCAGCACCAGATGCGGATGGGAATGGCGGACGCCTATGCCGCGGGACACCCGTACAACCATCACGGCAACTTCCCGGCGGCAGCGGTGCATCATCCGGCCGTGCATCATCCGGCCCACCACGCCATGTCCGCCATGCATCCAGCGGGAGCCGGGGCCTTCCTGCGCTACATGCGGCACCAGCCGGCATCGTCCGCCTCCAGCATCAAGCAGGAGATGCAGTGCCTCTGGATAGATCCTGACCAGCCGGGTCTGGTGCAGGCTGGCGGGCGCAAGACCTGCAACAAGGTCTTCCACTCCATGCACGAGATCGTGACTCACCTGACGGTGGAGCATGTCGGTGGCCCGGAGTGCACCACCCACGCCTGCTTCTGGATCGGCTGCTCCCGCAACGGACGCCCCTTCAAGGCTAAATACAAGCTGGTCAACCACATCCGCGTCCACACCGGCGAGAAGCCCTTCGCCTGCCCGCACCCGGGATGTGGCAAGGTGTTTGCCCGCAGCGAGAATCTCAAGATCCACAAGCGAACGCACACGGGTAAGTACAGAGCAATAAAGCTAATATTTATCGGGGGAATAAAATCTATTGTTTGGGGACACGGAATGGATAAACTAACCCTTGTTTTCGATAATTTTGAATTTATTTTGAAACAAAGAACTTAAGGCTTGGCTTGGAACACGAAACTTTTATTCTTATCTTTATGTTTTTCATGGATTAATGTTTAATACATCTGAAAGTTTATGATTCCAATAATAAAATACACTGCGCGTTACCAGAATCACGGTGAAAGTGTGTAAAAAGCGTTTGTTTTTTAACTTTTCAAAAACAAAGAGAACGCAAACCAGAACTGAAATTGGGCTTGAACAAAACCTTAATCTTTTTACTTTAATATTGAAAAAGAATCACCAATAGGGGACCTTAGGTTTACCAGTTATATTGCTTCTTTAGTTTCTGATACTTTTATCGTAATTTAAAAATTAAAAACTATTTAATTTAAAGTCACCGTATAGAAAAATGGCAAATATTGTCGACCTTTGTAATTGAGTATTATTTAATTTGACAAAAATAAAAATTTGCCAATGACTCGTTCGTGGTGTAGCATTTTTGGTCCGTAAGCATAAGTTTGAGTGCCAAAAACGCTCATTCAACGCTTACAATTTATTTTTATTTGTAATTTTTATTTTTTTCACTCAAGTCTGATGTTTAGTTTTGATGACAATGGATAAAATCTTAAAATAATCATTACCGTTTGAGTTTTTTAAATAAAACTTATAATGATTCCGGTTTCTGAAATAAAGACACGATTTCAAATTTAAAACTCAACTTAAACTGGAATTACAATTTTATTCAATTTAATTGTGTAATGATTCCAATTCTTTTCCTTTAGCAGTTTTTAAAGCTTACTAGAGTTATAGTACGGTTTTTGATTTTGGATTATCAATAGTTGACTTTTAAAATGTAAACTCTACTTTAAGTTAGGGTCTTGGGAATTGAATTGCTGTTATTTCCCTAGCCACACATGAGTTCACCTTGCCATGGGTTTAACCCTTTGCCATCTCCTGGGCAAATCCCGGACATTGGCGAGGTGGGCGTGTTGCCGTCGCAAAAGTCGGTGCAACGCCCACTACCTGGCTTAAACCGCCACTGGCCGTGAGGGTCTTCTTTTACGACACCTGTAAGCCTGTGACTTAAGCCCTTCTCCCACCCCGGCAATCCCCCGGCAAAGTTGTTGTCCTCACAGGAAGGATAATTCCTGAGACTGCAGCTTGACTTTGACTCTTGCACTCTGAAATATTTTCCTAAGCCTGTGAACAGCTCTTGACTTTGTCTTTAGGTTGGCAAAGATATGATCTCGGTTTGCAAACAACAAATGTTTTGGATAAATTGAGAGGGAAGGAAAGGGAAGAAAAATAAATGCGCTCTAAAGGAAACATTGAAATAAAAGAATCAGATCAATAGGATGAATTGTAAACTTAGGTTGCTCTTAACCCAACTCAAATTTATATTTATTTTATACTTACCAAAAATACTTGTTCAAATACTATGTATATTGTATTTGCCAAACCTATTCAGTAAATTTCTCAATCACTATAATCTTAAAACTCATTGTTCGCCATGGTATATTGACCCCTCCAATCAGTTCTCGCTGTTTTAATGGCACCACTTAAGACAGATCTATATCGCCTGGATCCATAAACACATACTTGACTTTCCTGCTCCGTTTTACTCGCCCCCTTATCAAATTTCGACCCACTCCCGATCGTCGTCGAGTGGAAACTGGATCATAAATAACCTTTGCATAATCTAAATCAAGAGCTTAATGTACCATGGCGAGTAACCAGAACCGCTACAGCCACAGAAGCAATCGCAAACGTAAATAAAATAAAACTAGAGGAGTGGAATGTGTGCGAAACAGCCAGTAATCCCGGCGAGATTTACCCCAATTTCGGGGTTTCGATGGCTCTTTCGAGAGGACCAAGCTCGGAGTGCCAAAGAAGCATTTCCGAGCGATTACAAGCGGAAGTTTTGACACGTGTCAACACACACATGTGTGTGTGTTTGTTAGCTATTGGTATTGGTGTTGGTGTTGCTGTTGCTGTTGGTGTCACTGCAATAAAAACAAACACCAGCAGCCAAGGGACATTTAACCCGGCCAACGATGCTGATTGAATTTTTGATTTATGCTGTGAGCAAAGGAGAGGGAGGTGGCGTACTCGTCCGCACTTCAAGTGCCCGCTAGAGGTTAAAGGCCCCGATCCCTAATGAAGTTGTGCGGCGGCCACTTGAAAGTCCGTCAGTATGTTCGATCTCCTCCAATTTGTTGCCCAGGCCAACGCTAACCAATCATAGACTAAGGCACACACACAAATCACAGACCCTAAAAAACGCACTTTTCTGCTGCATCACCACGATAAAGAAAATAAAATTTGAAATTAGTCAAAAATATCATCATATCGTACACACAGTAACCAATTCACAATGCCCCCCGAGATCATTATAATGCCACATGATTGTTCCAAAGGCGAATACAATATGGCGGCGTCTCGAAAATCGAAACGAAACATTTTAATTACCTTTCGATGAGTGTGCAAAAGCAAATGTTGTTTGTCCGAGGCGAACAGATACAACAATTTAGAAAAATTGCTTTTTTGTTCGGTTAATTTTGTGTTTTTTCTTTTTTCTTTGACGAATCTCTGTGGAAGATTTATTTCGGCTGTGACCGGCGCGGGTATGGTGGTTACTTGTAAATGTTTCCATAATGAAGCACCCAAAAAGGAGATATATAATATTTTAATTCAATTTATATAAAATAAAGCCGAATAATCCCCAGAAAAACTTGTTAAGGCCCACGCACAAAAAGCAAGAGAACAAAGAGGGGACAGCGAAAAAATATGGAAAGCCAAAATTAAAACAAAACAAAATGTGTAAAATATGCCCGGCAATATGAAACGCCATTTTCTGGATGTGCCAGAATGTTGTTGGACGGCATTTGTTGTCTAGATTGCTCTTGTTGCTGCGGTGGATGTTGCTGTTGGTGCTGTCTAGCTTTCCTCTACTCCGATTCCCTTTGTCCGGGCCATTTAATAAACGAAGGATGCTGCCAAACCAGGATAAAGCTTGGAGACCAGTCCCATAGGCCTGGGACTTCCATTATGCCTCCGCTTATTGTTCTCCCTGTGGCAGTGGGGTTTATTAAATCGAGTGGCGCAATTTTAAAGCAATTATGCACAATTCTGCGCCAGCTGCTGGCAACTTTGTTTTGTGTTTTTGCTTTTTATGTTGGTTTTTCCCCGGCTTCCTCTCTGGTTAATTGATTTTAATGACTCTGTTTCGGTGCTTCTAATGAGCCCTACATGCTCGGCCATAAACCCCAACGGAACAAGTTCAACAGCCACTGGAATCAAAGTCATTAATTTGCGTTAAGCTCGGGCTCTCTGCTTTATAAACTTCAACTTCTCATAGATCATGTGCATGACAGCAATTGTACTGTTAAGTCTCAGGCAAACCAAAAATATCAAAGTTAATGCATTTATTTCTGATTAATTTTGTTCAAAAGTGTTGATGGTAAGCTTGGGGCTTTGTGTACTGATTTAATTTTTCTTTTCGGTATGAGCGGGTCGAAAATATACTTAATTTAAGATATTATTCCTTAGTCGAAGATTTTATTAAATTAGATTAACTGGTAACTTTATAATACTACGAAGAATAAATAATAAATAATATTTATAGTAGAAATCGAGCCACGTGCGTTAATCAAACATTAATCATTATAATCCCGAATTAGAACTAATTTTACTATTAAATTCTGAATTTTTACTTAAATATGTAAAGAAATCGGATGCTCAAATCAAGAATAAGATGTTAATTTTTCAGGAATCTTTTTTATCTGTGTAGAAAATAATATGAAAACTCTTTAGCATAGAATAGGCCGCTTTACTATTTTATGTATCACGGCCACACAGCCATCTTTTTTACACGATTCTTTTCCATTTTACTCCTCCGGACTCTCGACTGGACCACAAAACAACTTTATTCATTAACACCTACAACGGGCCACAGGATCCGACTGCCGCAAGAGCATTCAACAACTTTGTGGTTAGTTTTCGCATCCAACCGAAAGCCTCTCCCCTCTTCACCCCCTTTTGCAAGCTCATTAAGCCACTGTCCCCGGCTCTGCCCTCCGCCCGTTTTCCCCATCGCCCGCCCATCTCCTAAGTGCAGGCACTCGTTTTTCCATTTTCCAGGAGCCTCGTCGTTGTTGTTCTTGTTGTGCAATTATGCTGCGGGGCAAAGTTTAGCATTCAACGTTGTCCTGGTGGCTGCGACCCTTGTTTGATTAGCTCCCTCTGCCCCCTCTTCCGGACACCGACTCGACTCGATTTAATTGAGTGCAAGTGTTTTTTTAATGAGTCTTTTATGGACTTGTACGTTCCTTGGATGATGAAGTGAATTATGCAATTATTTACACTTTTATAAAGCTTTATCGGGGGCAATGGGGGCGGGTATGTTGACTGAAGGAGAATGCTTGTCGTGCGGAATATTTATAATCAAATCACAGTGCTTTTAATCATTTTTACTGACTCTTTTATGGCTCTGAAAGACTAAATTGGCTTAGAAGTATATATAAAACAATTCGTAAAGGGGTTTAAAATAGAAAATAAAAATTAAATGATTAGTTTAGCAATTAAAATACTGCATAAACGACATTAATGCATTTTTAAAGTGTTTTAAAGAATAATTCGTCATTATTCAAATCAAAGCTAAGTTTTGTAATCTAAAACAGCAAAAAAGATATTGCATTTTTCGCTGCGGGCTCGGCGCCAATTGAATAATTTTTCAAAATACGAAATTCAACAAAACCGAAACGCTGGCAAATGTCAATGATTGATGACTTTATTGCGGGTTCAACGGTTTTCACAAACCAAACACACACTCACCAAACAAGCCCAGATACGGATACGGATACAGATACATCGGAGCGAAAGACAAAATCACTTTTTATTTTTGCGCATAAACTGTGTGTTTTGGCTTCTCAGAATTTCACTGTTGCCAGAACAATGGCCAGGAGCGGAGTAAGAGGAATGGCCAGCGGGACGACGGGGCGGTGGAAAAAACCTGCGATGAGCTCGAGCTGATTACCTTAACTTTCCTACCTGGTCGGAGGACCTCCTCTTGCTTCCTCTGCTTACCTCCCTCCTTGCCACCCGCTGTCTAACAACTGAAACCGAAAATCAATTAGTTACGCTCTCTAGGAGGACTTCTCTCCTCGGTTCTGCCATTCTAAATGGCAAATGCATTTGGAGGCCCGAACAGCCATCCAGGGAAATTCGTCATTTAATTAGCGAGGTCGAAGATAGCCCGAGGTCCGTGTGAGAGCACCAGAACCTCATGTTTGCATTCGTATCGCTCAATTTAAAGTGTCAAATACCAAACATGACACACGATCGCAATCTGCTAAAATCTTTGACAAGCTGAAAAGTTTCTCCTCTCTTTTTTGGCGATTTATGTGCCAGAAGTAAAAAGTATATAAATTTCTTGGTGTGGTCCAAGCCTTTGACAGCTGAATGTAAACTAAGTTGGGAAATTTATTAACTTGACGCAGAGATGGAAAGTAGAGTTAAAGTTTGTCTTTGTGCTTGGGATATTTATGGGAATAAAATCTGCATCAATAGTCGTTGTAATTTTTTAAAATCCTTGGAAATGCTGTGTAAAAATAAGTCTTGGGTTTATTCAATTACTAAATTTATTATTTAATTATTTGCAGATCAATTGATATTTTATTTGATTGTAATCCTTGAAATTACTATTAATGGACCTTTTGAAACAGTGAAAATGGAACAAGAAAATAAAATAGTTCAAGTTTTTTATAAAATGTTCTTTCGAATCCGCTACTTTTTTAACTATTTTTTTACCATGTTACATAGTTATGTGTAGTTAATGAAACATTCGGTGAATAAAGTCCATGTCCTTGGCCCACCCATGGACGACGCACTTATTCACGCATTATAATCCAACGCATGCACCCATTCTAATTAGTGACAACCCCCGATTTTGAACCCCCGTTCGCAGCGCTCCTCTAACAAGATACTAACAATGCTTGCCTTTCGATCCACCCGTTACGGTCGTGAGCAGAGAGGGGGTTGCTTTGCATTCTCTCTATTTTTCATGCATTCTCCCAAATGTCAAAACAGTTTTATATGCGTATATATTGTAGTTGAATGTAGCTACCTTTAACCCCTGCCGGCCTGCATGTGTGCGAACGAACGGGAATTATAATTTCATTTACCAAAAAACCGGGTGAAGGAAAAAAACGGCCGCTGTAAACGCGACAGGGGTTTGTTTCTCCCATCCCAACCCTTTGGCATTGTCATTGTTTTGGCCTTCATTCGAATCTATTAGCTAAGTAGCCATTTTGTTGGGTTGTTGCATAATATTCGAATGGCAGTGCTAACCCCCGGATGGTCGGACATAAGCTGCTTACCCCGGCTAGTTAATAAATGAGGCTTATTTTTGATAAATTTCTCCTCTTCACTTCGGCTCTTTTTTTTATACATTATTTTGGCATGTCTTGCGTCCCAGTTCCAGTTCCAGTTCGAGTTCCTAAGCCTTGGTCACGCCCATTTTGTCATTAGAAGTCGCTCTCGAATTAATTAAATTCCTCACCCGAAAGGAGCCAAAAGTAGCCACGTACCAGACTCCATTCGCATTCCAGAGGATCTGCGGATCCCCGATCCCAGATAGAGACTAAGCGAGTGGAGTGGGAGCGCGAACCGAAATAAGAATAAAATTTCAACGCATAAAGAACTGATCAGCAGCAGACAAACCATAAAATTAAACTGTCATCTTGCATATTTTTTATATCTGCACACACGGCCACAACCTCGAGCTGGGGCACAGGTAGAAGATGGAGCTGCGAGCTGCGAGCTGTGAGCTGGGAGCTGGGAGCTCGGCCTGAAGCCGGGCACCAAGGCCCGACGAGACTTGGGTTGCTGCTTTTCGAGAATTATGGAAAAGCAAGGCCTGACTAATCCTCTAAATCGCGCCAAGGGCCCCGCGCGCATTGCCCCACTTGTATAAATTAGCTGATGGGAAAAATGAAATCATTATTCATATGGGCAAAAATGTTAAACAGCCGAAAAGAAGGGAGACCGAGAGGCAGCTGGGCAGCAGAACCAGAACCAGATATTCTTTGTATAAATCGGGGAATGCTCTTGCCCAATTCAGAGTATATAAGTTTCAGAATGATTGGAATGCTGGAATATGAAGTTTTTGCAAGGTTATATTTAGAAGCTTTAGCGGAAATAAATCATTGGATTTATTTGTGGATTCTAGGGAAGGATTTAGATTGAAATAAAATAAAATTATATAATGATGGAACCTACTGGTATCTCTTTACAGTGGTAAATAACACCGAAAATATTATTCTTATTTATAAATAAACACTCACAATAATCAATCAGTTGTTAGCTTAAATACAAATAAATAACCATATTTCTGGCGTATAAAATATACAAAAATATTCGATCGTGCTTGTCAAATCAGCTTATGTTCAGATATATGAATATTTCTCGTATTTTTCTTGAGATATTTCGGATCGCTTGTCGCTTGCGTTTAGCCGAATTTGTAACACACGAACGCCTCCAAAGTTGTCTTAGGTACAAAATGTGATTGTTTAACCCAAATTGCCGCAGTCGGAGACTCAGCCCCAACCAACTGGCACGCAATTTATTGTAAAAACATTGTCAATTGCAATTAGAGGCACAACTTACACAAATTTTGTGTGACAACCCGCTGTCAGTTTTTGGCTAAAATTACAGCCGCCAACGCGGAAACAATTCCGATAAATAGAGTACAGCGCCGGGGACTCTATGACGCACTGCCGACGGCTACTGTGAAAAGTGTTTCGAAAATATACACCACACTATATACACACACGCTGTTTGATTTCGGCTTCTGCGTCTTCGAATTCTCAGCATGATCAAATTTCTTCGCAGGACTCAGCGGAGTGTAAGCCACTGCGATGTGATACCTTTCGCCTCCATTTTCGGAATTCAGATCAATTTGTTGGCCCCTAAATATGGGTTTGTTTCGTTACTCGAGTGTTGCCAACATAAATGCAATTTTAGTTGATGTTTTGATGTGTTCATTAGGCAGTATCGATAAGATACGGGAAGGTGTTAAGGTGAAAAGAAGGGCAGATTGAACGGTGTGAGGCAAGTGATTTTAAAGATTATGATTTCCATGATAACAACAAGTAGAATATTTGTAATTATTTTCCCTGTTCTTCCTTGTTCTTGTCTCCTTTTCCTCTCACCGAAATTCCTTAGCCTCATTCCTATGAGTCTTCCCAAAAATATTTGTCGCCTGATGTCATTGATGATTGGGTTTTATCACCGAAGCGAATCTTGTTAGAATTGACAACATTTAAACTTGAACAAGCCATTTGAGATAAGCAAGCCAACCGAAATCGAGCCCTGGACCCGAATCCGATACCAGAGATCCGGCCTCCTTCGGTTGCCGAAGATGTCACATCACATAACCGAACGATGACAATCTTGATGACATTTTAATTTCTGACAAACAGCCGAAGAGATTTTCCACGTGACGGCACTCGAAAAAATAAACAAACAGACGGGCAGATAAGAGAGACGAGGTGCGGTAGATGGGGAAGGAAGGGTGAGTGGGCTGAGAAGATTAAGATCTTAAAGAGCGCTAAAGAGCAAAAAATCAGGCCGAGGAGATACCAAACAGATATAGACACCGATCTGTGACCGACCCAGACAAAGCGACACCTCTCCTCTTTGAGAGTGTCGACCGAGCCGCCCCTTTGTTGTGCTCTGGATTTTGCCCTCCACTGTTGCTTTGGTTTTTCCCTTTGCTTTCTTTTTCTTTTTTTTGCAAGCATTTTCAACCATTTCCCTTCCGTAAGCAGTTCATTCATGAGGCGGTTGAGACATCAGCTGCTGCCGCTCCTCGGGCTAATCCTGGCCCAATACTTCTTTGTCAACGGGAGCCGACTTCGGTTACCATTCTCGGTCTGGGCACCCATCTCCCTGGCCTTGTTTGTATGCAGTTTGGGTTTAGACAATGGGCTTAGTGTTACTTCTGCTTATTGTCTACGCTCCGTTTGTCTTTCGAGTGCATTTTGAGCCATGGTAACTGGGGAGCCTCTCACTCTCAGCCTTGGTAGACACACAGAACTAATCAATTAGCTTGGTCCAAAACAATGTGACGAATTAAGCATATTTTATGGAAAGTAGTATATCTTACTAAACAAGAGTGTAGCCCAGTTTCATTTCTCATTCCGTTCATTCCCAACCTAACCTTAATAAAAGATCTCTACAAAAAGGACATGAATTTTACGAATTAAGATTAAAAATGAATACTACTAGCGACGTAGCTGATTTCCCATTTGAAGTGCAATAATAATTGTATAAAATAATTGCTAAAATATATAAAATTTAAAGTAGAATTTAGCACGCAGCCATGACTCATTTTCTCCTTTAATAACCAACATTTTGCATATGCCGCTAACGTTTCCTGAATTATGTTTGCCCCCCAACAACGTTTCGCTGGCAGAACCCACCGTAGAACCCACACACACCCCACCCGGGCACACCGAACACACTGTTTTGTATATAAATTCAAGCCATAGATAGACAACTGCAGAGCTATTAGTAAAACAATGACAGCAACAGCCTTGCTGAACACGAGTACAAGACCAAACATGGGCCAGTTCGTCTGGCGCTGACTCTGTCTCTGACTTTGGTTTCTCCTTCTGCGGGCTATGCTTTTTTGCCTTGGACCGAACAAATTTTCGACAAGTTTGCCATGCAACTAACGCCTCTAACATATTCGAGGTGTGTGTGTGCGCACAGCACCCTCAGATTCAGACTGAGACTCAGATGAATATATGCAAATGCTCGTATATGAGTGTGTACTCCTTACCTACATGAGAGTGCGGCTTGCATTTAATGCATTCAAATTGCATATTCGGCTGGAGCAGCCAGAAAAACTTTTCCAGACTTTTGCCGAGGCGGATGTGTATGCTCCTGGCATCTGCATCTGGCAACCTTGTGTAATAACAAAAATTTGTTCACAAAAAACCATATTCAAGTCGAGCATTAAACATTAAACATTAAACTTTATGAAGGTGCAGAAAAAAAGTTATCCCAGGAGTTAATTTGTTGGCTTTGTGTGTGTATGGTTTTGGCAACTAACTGGCTTTATCCAATCTCAGTAACTTTAAAATTAAAGTAGAAAATTACTGTCTTGCTTTCCTGATTTCGTGGTTGGGAATTATAGGCATTATTGGGTTGCCTTCTTTCCCATGCTGAGCCCAGCTTTCTCTCCTGTCTCTCAATGTAATTTCCGTCATTTCCTCATTAGGCGCATGCCCTCAACGAAGTGTAAAATTCCGAGTGTTTTTGTTTTCAAACATTTTCCCAAAACCGCAGGAAAATCTAGCGGCTGAGAGTCTGGCTACTGACCCCGGTGTCAATTATTAACGTATCACTTGACAGCAAACGGCAAAGCTGCAAACAAATAGCGAAAATTATGTGAGGACCGTCGCTGCCTTGCTGCTTAGCCGAGGATTGGGGAGGGGGTCAACGTAATCATCGGCAAGGGATGCAGAAATCATAAATCATCAACGAATTCACTCAACGATGGTTTTTGTCAAACAAACAAACAATAGACCGACCGACTGTGTGGCAGGGACCGACCCATAGGTAACTTCCCTTGCCGACGGGTGCAACATCCTCCCCATGATCATGATGATAATAATCTCATCGCCCCGGATGATGAGCCGGAGGACTTTGCATTTGGCCGTTGACAAGCGGCATTCATTGCACTTAAATTATGATTTTATTATTATTATGGAATGGAGCGGAATTGTTGGCCATTAATTTGGTCATCAGTTGCAGGCAACTGTTATAAATATTCAAAGTAAGCGGCGTGTGTGGGAAAATCAGCGGAGGATATTTGAAAGGGAAATTTGTGAGGGATTCGACTTATATGATATATTAATTATATATTTAGTTATTTGATTGTATCTTTAATTTAAAATGGATGTGAAACATTGCAATCAAAGATATCGCAGTCCACGAGCTACACTCGAACAGCACCTGCTTGGCCAGGACATCCCTCCCTCCCTTCCCCTATCCTTGGGTTCCTAACAATATTCCCATCATCAACAGTCACTGCCCCCTTAAATATCCTTAACAAAAAGTGAGCTATTTGCAATAGAGGAGAAAAGGGGGAGCGAGGGAAAATTGCCCATTGAAATGTAAACCGCCAGGAAATCGGGGTTTGGCTTTTTCCGGCTTTAACCGTAGGAACAAAGGCTGCAGAACAGAAGGAAAAAGAAGCGACAGCAGCGGAAAAAATGTATGGCAGACAAACAAACAAACAAAAAGATACAGATACACAATGAGCTCAGGATTCAAAATATCCGGAGAGTGTCAACAACCCGGGCTTATTGGCAGAGCAAGTGGGATGGCAACTGCAGCGAGGGGCAGATAGGGACCAGCAGACGGGCAGACGGCAGGCAAAAAGTAGCAGTTTTGTTATTGTATTGTTAGATAATAATAATCATATCGCATTGCATGCTGTTGACACATGAGCGATGATGCTGCTCATCCCTTGCCATCATCCGCTTCTTCCTTCCCCCTCGAGCTGAAGTAAAAAAGAGAGAGGAACAGACCCTTCGCTTCCCTCCTTTGTTTCGCTTCGAGGGCGAGTCCTTAAGCAGGCAATAAATATTTACCAGGGTAATTATTTAGCAGCAATTAAGGCAGTCAGGCGTGCTAACAGAGCTCTGTTAGCTCGCTGTTAAGCAATCACTTTTTTCTTCTTTATTTGGTGGCACTTTTTGTGGCGTCGTTTTTTTATTTTATTTTTTAATTAATTCCATTTCGAAATGCTTTTAATAAGCAACTGTCACTCTGACGGGGGCACAAAAAATGCTTTATTTGTGTTGCATTTTTTATTCCAACTGCTGTTTGTTGCTGAAAATTAAAAACCTGATTCACTTCAATTAATCAGCGACTGTCAATGATGCTTAATTTGCATCGCTCGGTTAGCAGCGATCACGTCCAGAGACAGGATAGTATATATAGTATAAGGAGTGAGGGGCGCGTGCAGCTCTCCTGTTGCTTCCTCATGACAGGTCCGGGTATTTCTGGACTTCAGTGGGTATGACTGCAGATTCGATAACTAAAAATAAGGATTTCTTTGGCGTTGATAAATTGCAAAGCTTAAAACACAAATTTTAAAAGTAAACAAAACCTTTAGATTTCTTTAACTTTGTTTAATTCTTTTAAAACAAAAAGTTTTTCTATTATTTTTGTCACAATATTATTTGTAATATTCCTTAAAATTTCCTGTGTTTATATTTTTTTTACCGAATTGCTAGGCCTTCCTTCCACAGCTTCTCCCTCTGCTATCCCCACACATGCCAACCCCTGACCCCAAAACGAAAAGCATATTGCTGTCTTTATCAGTCAAATATACATATTTTAATAATACGCAAGCCCATTTGCCAGTCCCAAGGAAAACACTTGCGAGACGTTTAGTAAAACTCAATTCAGTTTTTTTTTGTTTCTGCCCGACTACGCCCAGAAACATCAGAAAGTCTTTCAGGCTCCCAGTCTCCGGACGAAAAAGAAACAACGCCCCATAATAGCCACAACAAAAACAATTTCAGACGGAAGGAAGGCGGGGTGTGGGTGCTGGGGGATGGTGGAAAATGAGGGGGAGGAAAGGCCGTCGGCTCGGCACTCGTCTGCAAATGACAGCAAGCTTTGCAGCAGTTACATAAAAGCCAAAACATGTGCCATATATACTTACCAACAAACAAAGCCATACATATATTTTATATATACATATGTACATACGTATGTATAATGGCCATGTACAACTTTCTTGGCTGAACCCACGCGCACACACAGACACTCTTACACATTTTCCAAGGGGAGATTACAAAGCAACCCCAAAAATATAAGAACCACCCCAAAAAAACAAACAACTTTGCAGCTGTACACAAAACGCCATGACAGGCAGTCTGTGCCGATTCCAATCGTTCCGACCGCGAGGAGGGACTTTTCTTTTTTTTTTTCTTTTTAGGAAATTAACCATTTCGGGGCTTTCCGGCAAAAAGTAAGGCGGAATAGAAGCTCCCGCTAAATATGCAAATCACAAGGCAGCCGGCCTATTTCACAGCTACGCCGGTATTATATACCCGGAGACTGCCATTGGATTTACTTTATTGAAATATTTAAATAAGTTTGTCGATTCCGCACAGCCTAAATGGGATTTGCCAGGGCAAAGGCAAAGGCAAGGGCAGAGCGAGAGGCAGGGGCGGAGGCGGAGGCGGAGGCAGAGAGCCCACTGTACTTATGGCGCCTTGCCAGCCCCCGAAAAAAGGGTGTGCCAAGGATGTCTTTCATGTCGCTGCGTCGGAAGGGGAAGTCGAGAAACGTCGACTGAAATTGACATTTTATAAATGGGCGACGATATTTCGGTCGCCTTTTTCCCTGGACCCAAAACAGACCCCGGACCCCGTCGAAACTTAAAGCAATAAAACATATTTAAATTCCAATTTTAATGCCCGCCGCCAGGACGATGTGGAATGTGAAAATTATGCGTATCCTTTGCTGCACTTAGCCGGGACACGAACCCTTTAATGTCCTCGGCCGCAGCGCGTGCCGCCTCGCATCGCTCGAATTCTGGCATTCTGGCATCTCCCCCGCTGGGCTTAGACCGCAGCGCTGCAGGAGATGGATATGTGTGTGGATATAAGCGTATCGGGATATGGCCACGGCTAGGGATCGGTGTGCTGCTGGGTTCCCCGAAAAGAAGCAGAAGGAGGTGATAAGACTGATAAGGCTCCGAGCCAGGAGCCCAGCGGGTGGCCGGAACAACATCAGCTGCCTGTCCTACTTATGACTAATTAGTGTTTAAAGATAACCCGAGCGATAGTCGTGGAGTTTTAACTTTGAAGTGGAAAGTTTTAGCCACTATTAACAAGGTTCTTAAAAATTGGAATTCGAACTGGAATTGAATTTTGAACTTCCTCACAATTGATTTGGCGCCACACTGACCAAAAAGCCTACAAAAGCAAAGCCGACACTTGACATTGTCCCCGAAAAAAATACGAGAAAAGAAATCAAGTTTGGGAATTTGAAGCGCATCGAACTGCATTCGATTCGCTTGTTTTGGCTCTGAGCCCTCGGGACCTGTCAAAATAATTGAGTTCCCGTCGCACAGCGATGGGACCTTTGTAATGCTTATTTATGAGTTTTAAATTTTGACAAATTAATAGAAAATACAGCAACAATCACAATGCGACACGCCATTCAAATCGAACAGCATATGTCCGATTTCGGTTTCTTTATCTGGTGTCTGGCGCGGCTCTCTGACTTATTACGCATCACCAAATAAAAACTTTATTCAAATGCGGATAATAAAGCACATAAATTAGTATTAAATTACATAAAGCGGAATACGACGGCGAAAAGGAATGAGCCGAAACTTGTTGAGCTGGCCGCCAAGTCACCGCTGGATGTCTTTTTAAAAGGCGAGCACTCGGGGCCCTACCCGAACCGAACCCCACCTGCAGCCCAGCTGTGCAGCTTTTCTTTAACCCACAACACGGCACAGCACACCCCCGTCCCCGAGACGATTGTCCTCTTTAAGCTCGAGGTGTGAAAATGTTCGATTATTGTCATCGTCAACGCGGTGCCCGTGTGGGTTTCTCTCGCTCGGTTGCTGGGCTGGGAGGCTGGGAGGCTGGGACTGGGAGTGGGGCTCTGAGCCGCTTAGTTGCAATTGTCATAAAGCCCGTGGTGGATGTAATGGCCGCTTATCTGCGACATAAATGCCATATGCTAAATGGACTTAGCCTGAGATACTTCTATACACATTTTATTGAGTTTGTTTATGGCATTTTTAAGAGGCGGTTAATATGGCAAGTGATTGAAATTGATGGGGAAAATATAACAAATATTCAGATTTATCTACATTTCTTCTTGCCCACGATTCTCGGTCGTAAATTTCCCTGAAATATTTGCCAAATTACGGGTTAACCTTAGACTCTGTATTATTTATGGCTAATCTTGACTTTATCTCTTTGCATCGGGGTCCAGATTTTCCGACTCCCTCGCCATCATATAAAAATAATTTTCTAATAAGCTATAAAATATCACTTCGGACCCAAGCTGGATAGGATGGATATGAAAAGGTGTTACGCACACGAATCAAATAATAAACGTTAGCCCTGTGACCTTTTCCCTTTACCCTTGCCGCTATTGTTCTTGTGCATCCTAAGACACCGACGGACAGACAGTCGGGGAGACAAATAACAAAAAGGACCATCGACATCGGCACAGGTGAAAATCGTATTCGGGTCGCAGGGTTCGGGACCCCTCGAACAATGGGCCTCTTGATCCCGCATAATTTATATGATTTCTTTCTCCAGTCGTATACCTTGTTGTTTTGTTATTGTTTTTTCTCTATGAATATGTTGGACACACGGTTTTTCCCACCTTTATTAAATTGTGTGTGCGCGCAGGGCAGTTCATAAAAATGTTGAGCCCATAAATGGTCATCGTATCTTTTTTTTGTTGCTCTCTCTGCTGCTATTATTTATTTAATGCGTGTCACATAAATAATGCTATTTATTGCTACGTACACTCATCGGAGTGTAGTCCTTTTCTACTCAAAACTGATGAAATATCTTCTCTCCTTGCCTACTTCCAGGCGAAAAGCCGTTCAAGTGTGAGCACGAGGGCTGCGATCGACGATTCGCCAACTCCTCGGACCGGAAGAAGCACTCCCACGTCCACACCTCGGACAAGCCCTACAATTGTCGCATCAACGGCTGTGATAAGTCCTATACGCATCCCTCCTCGCTGCGAAAGCACATGAAGGTGAGTTGAATTCTATTAATCACTTTTAATAAATCCTAAAACTAAATAAATATTGAACAAAATTGATTAAAATTTGCTTTCCGGAATATCAAACATTCTCCTTCAAAGAATATTCTTAACAAATATTTTGATCTTCTCCTTCCCACCAGGTGCATGGCAACATTGACGAGAAGAGTCCATCCCACGGCTATGACAGTGATGGCGAGGAGAGCTCCAGCTCGAGCGTCATCACCGGCGGTGCGCAAACGCCACCCTCCACCCGCCTAGACGGCAGTGCCGGCAGCAGCAGCGGCGTGAGCAGTCTGAGCGGCGGCAGCGGTATCAAGTCTTCGCCGCACTCGATCAAGTCGGAGCCGAATCCGATGCACAGCGTCCACCTGGGGGCCTCCAGCAGCGGCAGCAGCAGCACAACCAGCAGCAGTGCCTCGCACTTGTTGCAGCAGCAGCAGCAACAACAGCAACAACACCAGCAGCAGCAGCAGCAGCAGCAACAGCAGCAGCAACAACAGCAACTGTCCGCCCATCCCAGCGACTCCAAGTCCTCGCCTGCCCTGCAACTGATGGCCGCCTCCGCCTCCGCGTACCTGCCGCCCCCGTTGGGTCCACCGCCCTCACACCACCACCACCATCATCATCACCACCAGGCGGCGGCAGCGGCTGCGGCAGCATCTCCAGGGGCAGCGGCCGCCTCTGCCTCGATGCTGCACCACAACCACCACCTGTTGTACCACCCGGCGGCGCAGCACCACCCGCCCAGCGACTGGTACCACACGGCGGCGCCAAGCGGTACGGCGGAAGCAATGAACCCGCTGAACCACTTCGGGCACCACCACCATCACCACCATCTGATGCATCCCGGGGCGGCGACAGCGTATTGAGAGTGGGAGAACTGGTGGCCCGAGGAGCCGCCAATGCCGCCGCCGCCACCCCCACTGCCGCCAAGCTCCCAGCCGCTCGGCTCCGCCACGCCCGCGGTTGTAGGACAGACCCAAGAGGAGTCGTCCTCGTCGCTGGACTGGATCTGCTGCCAGCGTCTGCAGAACTTGGCCCTTGTGGCGCAATGTGAAAACCAAATATTTCTGAAAGTTGAGGAAAATACTTTAAACTTTTTACCTGATAATTGAAAAATTGCTGTTGAAAGAAAAACAAAATCGATAACTCACATTTTGAATCGTCTTTGAACATTATTATTATGTATTTTAAATATTAATATACAAAAAATACACAAAAACACACACAAAAACAATATATATTAACAAGAAATTATCTAATTTTTTGCTATTTAAATGTTATGTAAACGTAAACGTAGTTTTCTAATTGCGAAACAAAAGCAAACTATAAATAACACAGATCGAAGTAATCCTAATGTAAATGTATAAAATATGAGTTAATTATCGCATACATGTATAAATCGTACTCGTAACGTTAAATTAAACAGGAAATTACTTAAGCATATTGACTATTTAACTCGTAAGGTTTAGCTAATTTTTTGTCGGAGCTGCTTTCACCCCTCATCACTCCTGCTCCCCATCCCAGAAGCTTTCTAGTACAAAACTTGCTAACTAATACACTGTAAAAAAAGAGTTGGACATCGAAGGGATTGGAAGCTACATCGCATATACGTACATACATTTTCGGCCTTAGATTTCTTCAAGCTTAAGTATGCAGAGTAAATTTAAAGTTGTCACAAAAAAAAAATAAAAAACAAACAACCGGAAAACGCAACAAAAAATCAGCAAGGAAAATAAACTGAAAAAAAAACTATAAACAAGTATTTTTTTATATTTTAAGAAAATGGTCCAAGGGGGGTTCAAATATTTTTCAAAGCAAGCCTAAAGAAAATTCATTTGCAATTTCAATTTACGTTTGCATAATTTGGCAATTGCAATTTTTCGATTTTTTAAGTTATATTTACTTACTAAAACTTAATACCAACTATTTTAGTAGCTTAAATTCAATTCCGCCTCCGATTTCGATTGCATTTGAAACCTTGGACTTATTTCCATCACAATCGATATGGTTCCCACACGCTCTTAACAGTCCATTCCACTCGTTCCGATTAAATTGAAATGCAAATGGAATTTGCAAATTTGTGATTTGATAATTAATCGAATTTGTACGGACCCTGCAGCAGCCGTGTCCGCTTGGATTTGGCCAAGCGTTTTATTTGACGGAATTCCGTCATGAATATTTATCGAAAAATTTCGTTAATTTGTTTTGATTGGTTCAGCGGATGCTGGCAAAAACAAATTTTGATGTGTGTGCTGCGAATATCAAGTTTCCAGGGGCTAAAAGTCATCAAAACGCCTTAATGGCCAACAATTTACGCGCCTAAGCGATGTTCATTAACATTATCACAACAGAGAGCCAGCCAAATAAATTATAATCCAAAAGAGCAGTGGGAAAAAGTGTCTGAGATGAAATTATTTTCTAGCGAAAAGTGTGTGATTTATTTCACGAATTTCTTTGTCGTGGAATTTCGGCTGATTTCAGTTGATGAAAGGGCCGTCGAGACCTGCCACGGTTATTTAGCAGCCGAGGGGCAGCCGAGAGTGTGGAAAAAGAATCAAACGATTTATGTTTTTTTAATTAACCCAACAATTTGTTACGTGCCTCAAACGAACACGGAGGCACACACACACCCATGACTGGTGTCTAGGCTGGGCGAGGGGTCGCAGCCGCAACGAATTCATATTTTGATTTATTGAATAGAAATCGATTGGATTAATCGAAAGAAATTATATTGCGGCGGCCGGCTGTCGACAAAATTTGCTCTGCCTGTTGCGGCTTTCTAACCCCACTCCCCCCTCTTGACGCGGGAAACACCTCTGGAGTTACCTGTGTGTGGAATTGAAATTAAAGGAAGAAATCAGCCAGAAAACTGTTGTGGCGTGCAATTAAATGTTGTACCTGGCGTCGGCCGTAAAACGAGTTTGCCTTGCTTTGATTTCAGCTGGTTTAACGGCCAGAATAAGCGGGTCCCATATCAGCTTTTGATTGGGAGAAATGGCTGAATTAGTGGCAGGCAGGGTTAATTGCCAATGCCAGAAGTTACATCCCAAGATGGGTCCAAAATTGATTACATTTCCAGAGGTAGAATTACATTTGGACGAAATTCTAAGACAACATTGATTGGCCGAATCTCAAATTTGATGAAAATATGTTGAGAAACAACTGAGTTATGATTTTTTTATTATTTCTCTGATTGTTCCTATGGCAGCTATAGGATATAGTCGTCCGATTTCAATGAAATTTAAATCGAAATTCTGGAATAATGATTAATGGGCAAATGTCAAATTTGGTGAAAATATATTGAAAACTGACAAAGTTATAATTTTTTTTCGAAAAATGTACCGCTCGTTCCTATGGCAGCTATATGATATAAACGTCCGATCCGGCCCGTTCCGACTTATGTAGGAGTGAGAGCATATAGAAGACTACCTGCAAAGTTTCATTCACATAGCTTTAAAACTGAGGGACTAGTTTGCATATAATCGGACAGACGGACAGACGGACGGACAGACGGACAGACGGACATGGATCGACTCGGCTGTTGATCCTGATCAAGAATATATATACTTTATAGGGTCGGAGATGTCTCCTTCACTGCGTTGCAAACTTCTGACTGAAATTATAATACCCTGCAAGGGTATACTAATTTAGGTACAGCATGAGG
Organism: Drosophila truncata; assembly: GCA_008042515.1. Classification (NCBI taxonomy): domain Eukaryota; kingdom Metazoa; phylum Arthropoda; class Insecta; order Diptera; family Drosophilidae; genus Drosophila; species Drosophila truncata. Next base: position 32,445 of record VNJQ01001020.1, on the reverse strand, counting down.
AGTGCAAATTGCTCCCCGGAGGGTGCCTTAGTCATCCGTATCCAAACGAAACTTGCCGAAGTCCTTGCACATGAGAGTCAATTTTCTCCAATCGGAAAATACATATGAACTTTAATTAATGACTGTGTACGACCATCTAGATAGCAAGTACTAAAAAAAAGTCGTGGTATCAAAAATATGAAACAATCATTTTTTTATCATATATGTCTTCATCTTCACTGTAAACTTTATACGTTTGAAAGTGCCTACAAAGAGTTATTAAAAGTGGATTAGTTTTGAAGAAATAAGAGTGCAAGGGTCAAAATATAACCATTTTGAAAATAGGAGCTGTTGGGCCGTTAGGGAAAGGGAAGCTTCTTAAATTATTTTTCATTTATTTGAATTATTATTATGTATGTAATATTATGTAAATATAAGAACATTTTTGTGATCTTGAATGTGCCTTCGTCTCTTTTATATCTTATTATTCTTTCTTTGTTACGTTTATGAATGACAAGGTAAAAAATAGTTAAATTAAAAAAAATTTCACCGGTATGCGGAGCTATCTCTAAGAAGAAGCAAATATAGTACTTTATGAAAAAAATACTACGATCTCTGTTGTAGGAAAAATACCAAATATTGATACAATTACAATTTAATTTTATTAATTTTCACTAAATAAAATAAGGCTCATATAATCCCAATCACTCTGGGCCTCAGAGGTCCAGTCCCCTCCCCCGCCGAATACCTTATCCGGGAAACACATCGAAACATGGGCAAACCTCTTTCCCATGACCGGAGCCCAGAACCAGAAACCTTTAAGCAAATCAAGCCACGACCACACAGCAACCGAACAACGTCAACAACTGACACAAAACAAAAACAGCAAATAAAAAAAGTTTAGAAAAAAATGGCCAAAAGCGAGAGAGAAAAACTTGTTGACACAAAACCAAAAACCATTGCTCTGTCACCCCGTCTCGCTCTGCCACAGCCGGGCGACCATTCGCCGACTCGTTCACTTTCTGCGTCGGCACAATTTAAGTTTCAATAAGCGACTATTTGTTGCAATTTAAGCTGAACGCGTTTATAAATTGACGACGGAAACTGCCGTCGACTGCGCGACTCATGGCGAAGGTGGAGGCTCGGGAGCGGGCGCAGAGGGGGCGGGGCGTGGAAAATAGGCAGGCAAAGACCCAGCGAGTGACAGGAACCCCGGACGTTTAAATTGAACCAACGAGCGTACACATGCCGCTCACAATGCCCCAGTCGAAAAGTCTAATTTTGGGTTTTTATGCGAACGTTAAATGTGGCCTGACATTTAAATTACACAAATTAATTTATACTAGTTATGGTTTCCATACTGATTTATGTACATTTTTTGTTTGTTTTAGTTTATACTCGCTTTTTTATTGGCATTGTTTGGCGGCTTTTGTGGTTAACTAATTTTTGTGGTTGTCATTTTTTAATTGAATTATATTTTTAGTTGTCGTCCCGCTGCTGTGGATAAAGGAGGTATTGGGAGGAGGAGGAGGAGGGTGCACAAGGAGCAATTAAAATAGTTTTGATTTCTTTACTGCTGGAAAACTGTGAGAAAGAGTTACTGAATATCAAAATAACAATTTCTTTATAACTTTACATATGATAAATAAAAAATAGTATTACCTTTACCTTTTTTATTCAATAATAAACAATACAAATAGTATTACCTTTACCTTTTTATTCAATAATTAACAATACTTTCATTACTTTTAATGGCTTATAAGTACTTTTACCCTTTGAAGAATTCGCTTGCGAGCCATTAATTCATTTTCAATTTCGAAATTCCATTAACTTCATCACTTTGATCGCCGCGCCTCAAGAACACAAAAGACTTTAATAGTCTAGCACAGAAAACCACGCAACTTAGCGTTTCACTTGTAAACCGAAAACACAATACCAAAAATAACAGCTTGGACCTGGGGCAGACGCACTGGCACCAAAACACCACGAATTAACGATAATCTTAACACTTGGCTAATAGTTTTTTAATCAAAAATTTAACGCCACCATCGAGTTACAATAGATTTCGCTGGGAACACACCCCAAGCCGCATCCCCCAGCCGCCGACCACACGCGAGTTGGGAGAAACCTTAATTACTTTTCGAAGTGCAACCAAAGATGATAAATTGTTTGGCTGGGAAAGCCAACCTGATCCCAGACTGTCTGTCTGCAGCGATCGCGACTCGGGACTGGCGACTCGCGAGGCTTATTGAGTTACGATGTCAGTGGAGGATCATTAAAATTACAGACAGTGCCGGCCAGAAACTGGGTTCCCAAGAAATCTCAATGGCAGGGTCCAGCTGGACCCCATAACACCCTCATGCCAATCCACATCCCCCGGCCCCATTCGTATCAAAGGTTTTGTAATTTTTCAATATTCGCACACAAAACGAAATTAGCTCGTTGGAGGATCGGGATGGGATCTGGGATTCGGATGGAGTTGGGATCGGGATCGGAATCGGAATCGGGCTGGAATTGGTATCGGTATCCCAGCGCATGCAAATTTCACAGGAATCAAAAGGCAAAAGATGAGGCAAATACAAATAATAATAAAAAGGCTTATCCCAAAGCTGAAAAGTCGTTGCGGCGTTGTGACTTATGGCTGAGCTCTTTCCATGCCCCGAACACTGTTGCTTTCGTCTCGCTGATGTACTGGGAGAAATTATAAAAGAATTTCAGAAAATACCTTTAAATCTGAATAATTCATTCATTGATTCAGTGTTATATAAGATATCTCTGTTATTATTATAATTATTAAAACAATTATGTTAAACAGTGGTCTTTGTGTCGTTCAAAGACCACTATTTACATAAAAACTTTAATAAATTTGACTAGGAAACAATACGAATTAAGAGGAAGAAAATTTTCTATGAAAATAATATAATATAATATAATATAATATAATATAATATAATATAATATAATATAATATAATATAATATAATATAATATAATATAATATATTATAATACAATTAACTGACTAAGGAAACATGATAGTAAAATCATTGTCATCATTGTTTATTTTAATTGAAATTTCCAGTGTTTTCTCCTGGTGCATTTTCACCTTCACGGTGTGTCTCGTTCCGTTTGGAGCATGTGCAGACAGTTGTGAAATTATATTTGCGCATCGTCATGGCCATTGTGTGGCTGCTGCAGGATCGGGACTGGAGCCGATGACTGTGGCCAGGGACTGTCCGAGTGCCGAGCTCGATCCAGGTCCAACTCTCGATTTGTCAGGCAGACGAATAGCTTAACTGCTGGCCAAACTGCTGGCTCGGCCGTGGCAGGTTGCTGTAGGGAGCAGGGATTCGCAGGAGCGGGAGGCAGGGCAGGCCATGGGAGCTAGCCTTGCATCACCGTCATCGTGCTATTCAAACAAATGATTTACAAAATGTTAAATGAATTATGCATTTTGCATATGCGCCTTTGCAGTTTCGTGCAATTTTTCATACCGAATAGGCCCCTAAACCAGGATGACCACTCGAAAGGGGAACCTGTGCCATTCGGCCAGTCGGGCAACATTTCCCTGGTGTTGGCTTTAATAAATTGGCGTGGGGTGCGCCTCGGGCCGTTCAGCCCCTCCCCTCGATCATCGTCAGCCAATCCTCTGGGTGTTGTTGTCGCAGTCTTGTTTAGGCCATGTCCCTGGCCATGTCTTTAGCCATGGCAATGCCATGGATCTGTGCGGCGACTTAAGCAAACACAGCCATTCAGCCATTCGACGGCGAGTGGAAAAAAGGAAGGCAAATATAATCAAGTCATATAAATTGAGTGCATTTTTCACAATAAATGAAGGGAATTGTCTAAATTATGCCGTGTGCGCTCACAAGATGACCACGAAAAGTCGTCGTGGGCAGTGCGTGTGGGAAATAGCTTCGATTGGCATAGGAATGGTTAGAATTATGATTGTGAATTAGCTCAGATTGGCAAATTATTGGCCCAAGTATTTTTTAGATTGAAATTGTTTCGAGAATTTATTAGCATATATTTCCTAAGTTATTTGGTAATTTATTAAGTGGCATTGCTTAACTTTTAGTAATTATGTTTAAGTGACCACCGACCTCTTTCCAGAGATCACGTAGCCATCTCATCAGAAAGAAACAAAATCAGGGCTCCCCAGCAATCGAGAATTTGGAAACTGAAAGGCCAATCGCCTCCCAGTACTGTATCGTAAATTATAAACATATCGGGACGCACTTCATTATAAAGGAAAGTGGGGAACGAACACAGAAACAACTCCCTAAAAATATACCCGCTCAATCGATCGAGAGTTGGATCAGGCATTAGGCAGGTGAAATATGTTGATGTGCCTTAAAACAATATTTGCGCGCTGCAGTCTGTTTGGTTAGCAATTAGGTGCATCCCGATCTCGATCCCGATCCGAGTGCCCCATTACGCCGGCAGCATAAGCCCGATCCCGATCCCGATCACGATCCCTGATCGATCATGTAAACAACCTCAGCATATTTAGTACGTGTCAGGAAAATAAATGGGCGCCTCGAGGGGCGGCAACGGGGCGAAGGGCCCAAGTGCACGACTAGACTAACAGTAGCCATGGGCTAATTATGCTCCTCGGGGGCGGGGGCGGGGGCACCTGCTCCGGAGCGTTTCGCCCTTCAGCGAGATACTTGGCCAGCACTAAAGTTGATTTATGCACCACGTCAGAGGACCCGGAGCACACATATTCCACCAGAACCGAGCCAACAGACTGCCTGGCGACCCTTCCAGATCGCTGAAAGTTTCAAGTAGTTTTCACAACCAGTGAAACTCAAGAGAAGGCTTCGTGCCAAGCCAAGGCCCATGCAGGAAAACAATTCAAATATTGAAATATTTTGTGGGTATTTGGAGCACAAAATGTACAATGTTTTCGTATATAAATACAAAGGTTAATAGGAAAATAAAATATAATGAGTAAAATATTAAAATATAAGAAATGGTGATGGTTGATTATAATATCAATCAATAAAGGTTTGGCAAGAGCTGCGCTACAAGTCATAATCTAAATGTTTCTGAACAAAAATAAGCTAAACCAAGAATAAATTGCCATTGCAGACAGTTAGTATTTATTTTAACAATAGGTCCAAGAGCAAGATCTAAAGATACGCAAGAAATTGGTGAAGAGGTTCCCAGAAGTGCTCATGTCTGGATTCTGGAATACTACTCCTGCCAACTCAGTGGCAGTGTTTACCTTATTTTGTGTTTCATTATTATATGAAATCAAGCTGAAACTCTTCACACAATGCAATAGTTAACACTACAAAAAATTATTAATTTCTTATAAATTCAATTTCAACCATATATGCATCTCTTACACTGATTAGAGTTTTACCCTGAAAACGTTTAGTGAATACGTCCGTAAATATTTAAATTCTGTATTAGAAAAAACTGTGTTCGTGTAAATCATTTCATATTTTTTCGTAGCATGCAGTGAAACAAATTTCGAGTTGTATTCGAATAAAAAATATATACAGCAATACAATTCAATGAAAACTCTGTGCGATCTCTTTGAGCTGTCGCTGCAACTTCCTGTTGAAATCCTGGGTTAGTAGCTGAAGGGCGCCGCTCAGTGTGCTCTCCCGATCGTCCAGGATGCTGGCCGTCAGCTTGGAATAGTCGCTCTCCTCCATGGGCTGCCAGTTAGTCTTCGGTGTTGCCAAAGGTTGCCACTTGGATGGCTCAGTATAGGGATTGGCACAGGCTCGCAAAACTCGCTCGGCCAGGAGAGATACGCGGTCGGTCCGAGGGGCATTCTGCTCCTCCACTTCCGATCGGCGGGAGAAAATGACGCTGGGCTTGTAGCCTAAGATACTGCTGGTAGAGTCGGTGGACCGACGAGACTTGCGACTAGTATTAACGCTGCTCGACGGATTGCTAGTTCTGGTTGTCAACGCAGCCGCCATTAGCTTGGCCCGGATATGCTCCTCATCATCAGTCAACGTAATGTCCAAGAAATCGGCATCGTCGTCCAGAATAACCGCAGGTCCCTGGAAGTCCGCCGGAATCTCCATCAGAGCCTCGTCCGCATTGTATATCCTGAGACTGAGGCCGTTCTTTGACTTGGTCTTCATACTATCCGCCGTGGTTGGTTTAGACCCATCGTCACTCATTTCATTGGGACCTAGGTGAGTAGATGATAGGCCTGGCTCCTCTTCGGAGCTTAGTGTTGCAACTTCTGACAATTCCTCGACAGATCCACCATCGACATGATCTAGCTTACAGGTGCCTTCTGAGAGGTTCACATTTCCATCACATTCGTAAGCATCCTCCTGGTGATTTTTTATGCCTTTACTACATACATCTGTGAATTTTTCCTCAGGATTGGAACCAGAAGGATTAGTGTGTCCATCGTGGAACATATTTTGACTTGGATGACTTGGATATTCCTCCTCACTAGTCACTCCAAAATCAGGACTGATTATTCTATCCGTTCCAGATCTGTCTGTCAGCTGCCGATCCTGATCGTACACATTTCGCACAAGTTGAGTAAAGCTTAACACAGCACTTTCTTTGCAGTAACTTTTCCGACCGAGCTTAGGAAATGAAATATCCGATATATTGCTGCGAACTTCCTCAGCAGAATCCTGTCCCTCATCGTCACTGGGATATTGCACTCCAATAGAGACATTCGACCTGCGGAAGGAACCATCCCTCTCTTCCTCGGTGTCCATGTCGGTGTGAAGGCTTCGGGACTCGAACGTTGGTCGCCTCGTCTTGATATTAATGGGACTATTTCCACGATCTTGATATGTCTTGGGCCCACTTCCCAGGTGACGATAATGGTGATGACTATGGCGTGTGCTGCTGCTCGGATGATAATCTCTTTGCGTTCGGCTCGACGAAGTCGCAAAGGTTGAATTTCTCGTTCCAGAGACACTTCTGCAGTCTGTTAGGTAATCATGGCCATTAGTCTCCTCCGTAGTGGAGCTCTCGCGTTGGTACTTTCTTGGTTGTGAATAAACAGAGCTCTCGATGATTCTCGAAGATTCGCGTAAATTCAACGATGATCTGGGTCCTTGTGAGTTGGTTGTATATTCTTCATAATATTCCTTATCCTCATAATAGTTTTTGTTATCGGGCTTTCTTAATTCTAGCTTTCTACCACTGCACTCCGATCTGTGTAAGGAACTTTTGAAACTGCCCATGTCATCCATCATGGGTGGCAATCTTTTGAAGGAACTCCTTATGGTACTAAAGGGGGTGATCTTTCGATAGCAGACAGTATGTCTTAGCTGGCCTTCAGACATAGCGTTGCACCGGTATTCCTCAGATCCCTTACCCAGATCACTAGAGTAACTCGATTCCAGGCTGCTATAGTTCTCACTCTCCCCGGACCTCTCACAAGTCCCACGCAGCTTGGATCTGTTTATGTTGTAGGCTCGACACGCCCGTTCAGCCTTCTGCTGGCGCTCTATGGACTCCTCGAAAATTTCGCTATATATCTGACTAAAGCTCTTGGAGTGATCAGTTGAGCGTTGGCTTGGCTGGGACCGTGCCTGCCCCTCATCCTGCTCGCTAGAGATGTATTCCACATTGTCGGCAGCATATTCCTCAGAAGTGGTTCCTTCACTTGAATGTATGCTTTGTTCTTTGGCCTCTGAGAAGAAATTCGTTTTCGTGACCTTTTTAACTTTGGTATTCCAGCAGTCTTTGGAGTCCTGGTCCTCGCCTTTGGAGCGTCTACTGGACTTCGTTGTCACACTCTTCCCAGTATCCTCTTCCGAGGACAGCACGGTTGGCCTTTTTGGTCTCTTGGGATCTTCCCCTATGACAACGCAGTCTTGATCCTCCTGAGATTCTGATTCGTCCAGCGAGCCTGCGTCCCAATTCCCGGATGATCCACTGCTGGTGCTCATCGTCTGGTTACCAGGGCGGATCTTGGGATGTGAAGAATAGTAAGAGGTATAGTTCTGGTATTTTCATTAACACTTTCTTACCATTTTAAGTATAATCTTCTCTTGGGTGTATCTGTATGTGGAATGTGGGAAGCTAACTTGCTAGCCAGCCTGACATATATGGCGCGGCAGCCCCTACGATCTATCGGCCCCCAAGATTTCATCACCGCAAAGACCTTTGCTTTCAGCGGGCCCATCAATTACGAGGCAACCAAACTTGGCAGCCACAAGGGAGCCAAGTGGCCATGTGGACTGCTGGCCCAAAAAACAGAACTCAATTAGCTAAACCAACGAAAACTCACTCAGCAGCTCGAGAACCTCACATTGCCCACACACGAGTCTCCGAAGAAAAAGTGGAAAAGTGCAGCCAGCTCGGGGCTGACGGGGAGGCAGGCGGTTTCTTGGGGCAGTGCAACTGCGGCCCCATTAGTGTCACTTAGCAGCTAATTATGCTGCGCCCGAGAAATACTTTTTAATTTGTTGCTCTGCGCCCCGTTCCAAAATAAATAAACGCGCGCGCCAAGAACTTGAAGTGGGGACCAGGCACAAAGGGCGAAGGGGGGCCACCGAATCTCAAGTGGCAAATATTTTCACTGGAGTTTTGGCAGCCAGCTTGGCTGCTCGTGTTCTCGCTGCTCCAGTCTCCATTCCCAGTTCTCCATTCTCGGTTTCTCGCTTCATATCCCCTATCCCACCTTATTCTGCCGGCGCGTGCTGTGGGCGTTTACCTTAATTTTTGCACCAGGAGCCTAAGGGCTCGAGCTTGGAGTCCGGAAACCCTCGAACCTTGGTCTCCGTGGAAGCCTGGTGGCAAAATGGGCGTGTACGGCCACAAAAATTATGTTGTTCGTTCAGACAGGGTGAGGACTTGAGCCTGACCAAGATAGAACGGCTTGATTTGGAATCATTTGCTGTTTTGTCTGACCTTAAAAATATGAAGCATGTAAGATTTCTTGACCTATATCTTAAGACTTAAAATTTACTAAGTAAATATAACAAACACAATACTTCTTAATATATTGTTATGGAATCCTTTTTTGATTTTTGGTAAATCTTTATATAGTTTAATCCCGCTTAAAAAGTGTAAATATTTTATATAAATTTTATTTATATATTATATAATTCGAAATATAACCACAAATTGCTTATATATATTTGGTATATACTTCATTTATTACAAGCAAGTGCAATAATTATTATCTATAAGACCAGAAGTAGTCCGCCAGGCTCAACTTTCCTTTTTATAGTTCCTCGATCCTCGGGCGCTTGTTTACCTTTTGATCTTCACGCCTTTGGTGGCACACGACTCCAGTCGCTTTCGCCATGTCCCAAGTGTTAATTAGACAAAAACTAATTAAGCATTTTGCGCACACACGCTCCAAATGGGGATCTCGACGCAGGGAGTGAGCAGCCAGGGGAGTTGATGGAGCAGACAACGGCGCCACATCACCAGTGACAAAGTCGCCTCAATCAGAGCGGAAAGGAAAGGGAAGGGAAGAGCTGAAGCTGGAGCTGGAGCTGGAGCTGAGATATGCTGGGCCAAAAGCGGCAAAGACACATTTATTAAAGCCACTCGGGGCATAAATCGTTGAATGACATGCGACAAACGTCCGAGTTACATTTTGTGCGGTGCGATTGATACGACAATCGAGCAATCACCGGTCGATGGATGTCTTCGGATGGCTGATGATGATGATGGGTAATTAAAAATTGATCACGTTTAACAAACTGCTACCGAAACAATATATCACAAATGATCAGCAGGAGGAGAATGGGGGCACCAGGGGTCCGAGGAGGACTTGACAAAGTCACAAAACTTGAGCAGTTCGACCGATTCGGTTGTGTGGACACATCGATCTGGTTGAGCTGCCACATTAAGTCAAAGCTCTGGTTACATTTCATCCCTGCGTTTTTATGTGTGATTTTCCCTACCCTCTGTCCACCGGGGGCCAGGTCCATCAATAATTCATTACGGCCGAGTGATCTATTCAGCGGAGGAGCCGTCCCGGGCCAATCCATCGATCGATCGCGAGAAAAAAGATATTCCGCTTGTCAGCCGGGGCCCAGGGCACAAGTGTTCCTTTTTGTTCCCCCGTTTTGAAAGCAAAATTGTGCCATAAATATAATGAATACATATTTGGGAGGGCCTGGCGGCCTTCAAGAGCAGCCAGAACAATGGAACCGCTGAGGTTCCGCTCGTTATTAGCCGGCAACTGAAGGACCCTTCAGCCGGAGTGTTGGTTTTTGTGCGATCGCAGGCAACTTTTGATGGAACACCGCCGCAGACGGTTATTGATGAACGAGTGCGATGCGGTAGGGCAATGGATCACTGACTGATCACGGATCGGCCATCGCCTGCCCCCGCTCCCTGGAATCTGCGGATCTGAGTGCCCCGAAATCCGCGGAAAGCCTTAGACAAACTTTAACCCCTGAGAGATTTGCGCCGAGGTGTTGGATAAAACATAAAGTTCGTGTGAATGCCGACACGTTGTGACAATTGTTTGACAACAACGGCCGCAGAACGACAACAAAAGACATGGAGAACTATGGAAAGGTCGTCGCATGACTCGCCCACACAATCATCGATAAAGCCTTTCGTCTCCCCGCGCCGTTTTCTGTAAAACGTGCCACGAGTCGCTCCGCGAACATTCAAAATATGCAAATGCCACAAAGGTAAACAAACACAGATACTGGCTCTGGCTGAGAAACCGAGCCAATCCAAGCATATCCAGCCAGCCAACCAGCCAGCCAGTTCCATCCCATGCCATCATTTCCCTGCGGTAATGGTTGGGTGTCTTTCCGTCGCCTTCTCCCGCTCAACGGATTTCTTGAGCAACAAAAATAAATATAGGAAAGTAAGAATAATAAAAAATGCGGTCTGCCTTATGATATTGACAGGCGAGACAAATTTAGTCAGACTTTTGGGCGTTTGTTCTGCTGCGAAATTGCTTGGACATTAGTCGACTTCATGGTTTGGCGGTCAGAAGAGGTTCTAGCTAAATTACTAACTATTTTCTTGGTCAATTTCTAGTGTGAGCTTAGTAAAATTCATTTATGTGAAGAATTCGATGACGAATAGTGTAAGCTCCATTTAATTGTGTGCTAAAAAGCTTATTTTTTAATCAGACTCAATAAAAACTATTTCTGTCTTTTTTCAATTTGATTGAATGTAGTTTGTCTGGACTTTATTTTCTCTCCCGTTGAAAGTATTATCAGGCACTTCCTGGTGATATCAATGCAATCTATTCCTAAGAACAGATTACTTTTAGTTCCAAAACACAGCTAAAGTTTAGTGTGCTTCGACTGCGCTATACCTAGTACCAAAACTTGACCTATTTAATTAAAATACAAATGCAGAGGGTATTCCTGATGATCATAATTTATGACTCACTAATGCAAAATATTCTAAAAATATTAATTTAAACTTAATATATACTTTTAACTACATCTAATCCAATTTTGTACAGTATCATCACACATTCAGTTCCATTCGTTATCGAAGCGATAACAAATCGTAAGGTACTATGTATAGAGAGAGAGCTGACAATTTTTAGTCGACGTCTGGGGCTTAACGTGAATAGTTGAAATTATTTTAACCGAACTAATTGAACTAGCGCAGCAATCATGAGTTTTACGGAACAATTAGAAAAAAAATTGATAAGCTTAGAAATATCCAGTAAGGATCACGAAGTGTACACAAATGATGCGGAGGCTCTAATAAATCATGTGGTTCAAGAACTAAAGAAACATGACTCTACTTTTGCCGATGTTTTCGTCAGCCTAAGCCTTTGTGGTAAGTTTTTGAAATTATCTGCCGGGTTATGCAGTTTAAAAACTGATTCTTAATATAGAGGTTTTATTTAAGGGGGTCTTTTCAAAACCCGCTTTTTGGACCCTTTTTAAAAAAATTCTTATTTGAAAACGCAAAGAGTAATTGAAAACCTTTTTTATTTATTATATTACGATACGAGCCCTCGATACGAGGGCTGTTCAAAAAGTAATGCGACTTTAAAGTTGGTGGTGGAAAAAAAAGGTGTCGTCACGGCGGGTCCGAAATGAAAAAAAGAAACGGAGTTATAATCAGTATAGATGTAATTCTCGGGTGACAGTCGACAATAATTTTGCAAAATGGCGGTCATTCAAAAAAAAATTCAATTTCGGCCTTTTTTCGTAGTTTAGTGTAAAAAAAATAGTAAAGCTTTTTGCTGCCCTCTCTGCTCTGCGAGCCTTGCTTCACAAAAAAGGCTGTATCTTCTAAAGTATTTCGAATTTCTAAAAGTCCTTTTATGGGCATATTCACAACTACCCAAGCTATAAATAAATGCAAAAAAAGTGGAAAAAAAGTTGCTCAATGAGAAGACCCCCTTAAACCTTGAAAGGGAGAACGAATGTATGTACATCGAATATTTCATTTTTATTGTAGACAATGAGAGATTAAATCACTTTATGGATATATTTTGATGAATTAAAGAAGGTATTGTGCCATTTTTGTTTTGGAATTGGATTTGAATTTTCATTAATGCCGCTTAGTTATGTTTTTTCGCTCTAAACTAAACCCGTATTGTGCTGAAAAAATTAATTAATTTAGTAGTGCCATAACACTATAATCACATTACTTGTTGAATTTATCATATTTGAAAATAAACTAAAATCTATTAAATTCATAACAAATATTTTTCCTTATATTCTAGGAAGTTACTTGGATCAAGTTAAGCTCGATGTTCCTGACGAATTCGATTTGCATATGAAACTAAAATTTCCTTTCAAAGTCACTCCTCATGCGATGGATTCCGAATTTGTTTCATTGAGTGCCGAATTCGAGCCCATGTCAATGAAGGTTAACATCGACGGGACAACTCTTCAGAGATGGCTGCACAGAGTCTTCAAGAAAGTGTTCAATACAAATTCATCTGTCGTATTGAGCATAAATGGTAGACAGTATAAGTTAACCCATCGGATAGGAACATACGGCTGTGCACACACAATTAAGGCTGTGTCTAAGAGTCGCATGTTTTCAATTGACCTAATTCCGGCTTTCGAATTTGAGGGGTCCCAGTGGCCATTCGCCAATCCACCCGTTCCTCAAAAAGTGCGCAATGCATATCCCTGGCTGGCAACCGCTCTGTTGGATCCATGTAAAGACGGCAACTCGTTCATAGTCTCTGCCCCGCTGTGGGAGAACGACTTGATAAAGGATAACTCTAAGCTAAAGGACGTACTTCGTCTCATGAAGGGATTAAGAGATGCAAACAAAAAAAATTTGCCTGAACTTTCCAGCTACATGATGAAAACTGTCCTAATGCATCGGGCGGCAACGGTCGACTGGAAGAGGGACTTGGGTGACCTATTGGTGAAAATGTGGGGTCACTTGGTGGAACACCTTCGCATGGGAAAACTGGAAGTCTTCTTAACCAAAAACGGCAACTTGTTTAGTAGGATGTACCCTCCAAACCGGGAGAAATGTTTGGAAACAGCTAATCAGCTCCTTGATTCGCTTAAAGAAGCCAAACTTGCCGTTGATAAATTTAATAAAATGTTCACATAACAATAAAAATATAACGAAATCACCTTCAAGTGTTTTATTATATATTCTACGTAAATCTAAATGCCATATACCTTAGCCCTCGCTTCCTCCCTAGCCCCACTTGCCCAGATCTGAGTTCAGCGTGGTTGCCGTTGTTACTCCGCCTGGAACAACGCCACAGCTTATTGATATCGTGCTTATTGATCTTGTTCGGCGATAAGTCTGCGCTCAAATACTTATATATATAAATATTTTCATCGTCGGGCTTAAGCTTAAGCTTCCACTTCCATGGAAGCGGATCGCATAAAAGCGGAGGGGGCAGAAACAAAGACTCCAGCCTGGCGATGGCATTAGAGCCGATCTTCGGACTTGGCCAGTAGTTGAATCGGATTCTTTTAAATGTATCTTTGCCAGCCTGGCCTTTCTGCAGCTGAACCCTGGGTTGAGCTCAAGATCAGGACAAGGATGAGGACTGGGACACATGTGCCCCAAACATTCTCACACGACCAGCTGTGGAATGGCGAGGAGGATCTCCAGCTCGAGCTCGAACTGGAACTAAAACTGGGACTCGGCGATTGGGGCCTCCTTTCCTAGTCCGCGACTATAAATTTCAGGAACAGTTTAGGTCTGTCTTTGGCTTTCCACTGAAGGTCTTAGTCGTTCCGCGAATTAATATTCGTGTGATTTTTTATCGTTATTTGATTTCAACCAAATTTACTGGCCATGCGAGTCAAAGTTCCAGTCAAAATTGTTGCAATTGCAGACGGCGAAAGGCAATCGATACTGTTCTCAGATCCGCAAAGTCAGTCCCCTAATAAATTGCAGCTAATGGGAGGGGAATTTATGAATTGGAAATAAACCATGATGGATGACTAATAAGAAGTTAACTGTTGCATAAAAAGAAGAAAGGAGAAAATATATTGAGCATCAAAGTAACTCAAATAAGTATAATCTAATATTAATTAATTAATTTAATTCACAAGCAAATCACAGCTCGTTAAAACTACTCAAGTGACCCAACATAATCTAATCCCACAATCCATAAATGAGGTCCTATAAACTCTTCACCCCATTAGCCTTCGTAATGCGACCCGCCAACATGTGTCAACCCATTGCCATAAATGTCCAAAAAATTAACATGAGCCCAAGTGGCATGGTCCCATGAGCCCCAGTGGCCCCAGGATAGTCATTAAGCGACTGAGCCTCAACTTTAACCTTTTTAATGGCAGGCAGCATCATAAAACCCCATCTGAGACGCACACTGCCTCTCCGAATACCTGGCAAATTAGCCAAAGCCATAAATGAAACAACATAAACGGGCAGGAGCTTCAGCCTTGGGTGCAATTATGCAAAGCATTTCCATGTGAGCAGATGGATTGGGCATCGAGGGGCGTTTGCAGAAATTAACTTATTAATTCTGCAAGTTGGAATTTCAATTTGGACGATTCTTGGATCGATTTCGCCTGTCCTTTTTTATGGGCTGCAACGTTTTAGTTATTAATTTCAGTCGCAAACGAAGCCAGAGCCCACACGGCGTATGTGGAATGTCTCTGCGCCTAATGAGGAACAGGCGAGGGGCAAGGGTTGAGGGGACTCCACCGCAGCAAACAGCAGCTCGTAATTTAATATTTCATGGCGCCAGCAGCACTATAAAAAACGCAGCAGCCTCGAGTCCAGCTCCAAAATGAAATGACTTAAGCTGCACCATTCATTATGACAACACGACGTTGGCAGAGGACCTGAAAACTCCGGGACTACACTGTAAAATAAATAGTAGAAGAGTTCAATCGATTTACTAATGCATTTGATTTGTATCTTATTATATTTACTTGGTTTTTCGGAAATAATAATATGAATCGAAATCAGAGGCAGTTTGAAATTGCTATTTAAATGTATGCAGCGAAATTTGTTCCTAGGAGTTTTCACACACAAAAGTGATGATGAAGTTTTATCAAATTAAAAGGTATTCGAACTTATGCCTAGCATTTTGTAAGCTTAAAACTAAAAGATACAATGGACCTTACTAGAAACTATTGTATTACTTACTTAAACATATTTATTAAATTGATTACGATAATTTTTCACAAGACAATAACAAATTACGAAATTATAACTATTTTTGCTATTACAATATTTCTATAATACAATTTTGATATCCAATTAAACAATATTTCTTTGGGTGTTCAAGACTCCCGTCCAGACAGGCGCGGGCCTCGGGGGGCATATCCTCTCCGGGCTTTTTGCAGATTTGCTGCTGCTTCATCTTCATCATCTTTCGGGTATCTTCGCGGGTCCCTCGGCACAGTAAAAAAATGTCTGCGCCAAACACAAATTTTGTGTTGAGATTGCGATCATTTCGCCGATACGGCCCCGCGCTCCTTTGGCCCTGAAAAGGTCTGGCATTTCGCATTCAGGCGTGTGCGCAGGCGCAATCCGCGAATCGATTCATCCCGCCCCTTGGCCACCCCCGGCAGCAACAACAACAAAAACCAAAAACAAGGTGGAACAACGCGTGACGCAAAAATACCAAGCACACAACATTTGACTTTTCTCTGTTGTCCTGGTTACCCTCTCATGTCACTCGGGTGGACTGGGAGAAAAGAATAAGACTGAGATTGCATGAAATCGAAGTCGAAATAGTAAAGATGCAAACAGTTGAAATATTACATATTAAAAAAAAATTAACTTAAAAGACATAATTTACTTAATACAGCTAAAGTTTTCATCTGATCTTGAAATTGTATTTTTATAACATTATAAATTCTGGGAACATTGTGGACTTTAAAATCTAAAATATGAAATAATCCGTATATTTTTATTGCAATAAAGCAAACACACAGCATATTTGGATAATCAAATCGCGAATCACATTCTCCTGGGCCAGCATCTAAAATCGCATTATGTTGAATGCTGAATGAATGATATTTTATGCCTTACTTGCAAGTCTGTGGGTTTTCGTTGATTGTTTTTGTTTGTATTTTTTTATTCATTTTTTTACTCCTGCACCTCGATTCGCCCAAAGCCCATAAACGTAATGTGTACAAAATTGTGAACATGTGGGAACTTTTCGCGTTTCAGTTTCAGTTTCGGTTTCAGTTTGAGTTTGCTTTTATTTTGATTTTATTTCGTATGCTGGTTGGCCGGTTGTTTGGCAGTTCGGTTGTTTGGTTGGCTGCATTGGACAACATCGATGACTGCGATTGCGTCTGCCACCCCGCCACTCTCCCCCACACCCACGATCTCCATCCCAATCCATGGCTCCATCTCCTCCAGCTCCTGCTCCATCTGGGCCTCAGCTTTTTGGTGTTGTTATGTCGTACTCATTTCGCTTTTGATTTATGCAGCATACCCTTTCTAAATAATAAATAAAATATGAAATATGTCGTTTTTCTCTCTGGCTATGTTTTTTTCCAGCCTCTTGCAGCTCGAAGAAGAACAGATCTTCGGTTTCACCGGACTGCTGGCCCCACCTGAAACGTTCCCAAAGTCTGGGTCCTGGCCAGCAGTTGGTGTCGTTTTGTTAAGTGTCCATCAAAATCATTTTTGTGTCTCCACAACGCTCAAAATGTATACATCAAATGCCCTGTTCTGCTCCTTTTTTCGGTTAGCTCATAAATTATATTTTTGCCAGGCCTCCTTTGGGTTCTTGTTTGTGGGATACTTTTTTTTATTTTGGGTGTGTGTGGTTTTGTTTCGGGCTGAAGAAATTGAAAGTTAGACTACGCCGGAGACTGACAAGTGAGCTTGAGGGAATGGGATACCCGCTTTGGGCATATGAATGCGGGGTCCGGCGCTAGTTGGCTGTCAAATTAGTTCGGTTTCACGGTGACTGATGGGAGTTGGGGGAAATCAAGCTTCGCTCTTAGGGGATGTATGAAGGAATAAATTAAAGGATGCTTGTAAAGTAATATGCTGAGGGTACATTATAAGCAGCTACAGTAAGTCCGAAGTTGATGCTGATCTCGACACACTGTTCTAACTCAGAAATTATTAATGTATACCTACGGGCAGCGGAATTGATTATAATATATAATCGATATGACTAGGAATTTCCTTTAGTTGTGTAGATAATTGAAATATACATTTTAAGGGATACACAACAAATGTATTAATATTAACTTCACAAATCATCAATTTTTTCTCATTTCCAAATATTTTTTTATCTTCCTTCTAAATATGAATAAATATCATTCGATTAAACTAAAATAGAAATAGATTCCGATATCCTTCCGATTGAGTCCTAGGTTCAGTTACTGTTTCAGTGCAGACCGAAATTTTGATAGGCATTTTTTTCGGCGGTCAACTACACTTTGTTCCACCTTTGAGCCACGGGGACAGCGGAAATCACGAACTCAAGCATAAGGCAATTTTTATAATGTAGAATTACAAGCCGCACTCAAAGGGCATGATGTAATCGTCGAGAATGCGAACGCGGCGAAGTCTTCCCTGAGAGTCGACTCCCACCTGACCCACCTCTTCGCCGTTGGTCTGGCCCCGCTTTTCGTCCTCAATCGCGGCTTCCTCCTTCAGCTCGTCTTGGTGACGTTGCAACACTAACATGGAGGCTGCAACCGCCGCCTCCTGGCGCAGCCAGCCGGACATAATCCAGATCTGGCGAATGCAGGTTGTCAACGAAAATGGCTTCATCGTGGAAAGATTATCTGGGGGAAAGAGCTCTTTAATTTAGTTTGAATTCCAAAAGACGTACCTTTCCACACACCATACAAAATTGAATAGAAAATTATTTGGTTTTGGTAGATCAGATCGAGTTGAAAAAGTTATGTGAAGTGAAATTTGGATTTCTACACACCAAAGGCTACGACAGTTTTTAAAGGCCTTACTAGTTCAATAGCATTGGCAAGTAAGAAAGAGATAGCAGAGTGTGATCAGTTGCCCCCATTAAAAAGCATTCGATACCAAGATGCCTTTACAGACTTCGGGACACAACTGTCATCCGTGGCTTCAATATTCTCTATCTTGATAAAGATCAGATAGTATGAGACGAATCTTTTTTCATAGATGTCAAAGAGTACTTAAATTACATGTTACCTAAATTAACCCTTCTTCTAAATATAGCTAATGCCAGTTCCATTTAACGAAAAAATCCTTAAAAAGGTCGACCGTACAATTTTCAATGTTCCGCAAGCAATTACCATTACATAAATCAAAAGCATTTCGCCTCGTTTCTTTTTATTTGATATCCTTTAATGGGTTGTAAGAAAAGTAACCGTCAGCCGGATGAGCATAAAAATAGGCATTCAAATAAATAGACTAAACCGGATTTGCAACGAGCCCAGTACCATGCTCTGCCGCCCCACGCACACGTTGGCTCACACACCTCCGCATCAGTATCCGCATCCGTATCCGCAGCCCCATCCACTTCCGTTCATATGACGCATTTCCTTCGAGCAACAACAACAACGAACTGCAAGTGAAGTTTCCTTGTTTGAAGACCCACCATTATCCTTTCACACGCAGTCCTGGTTGTCGGGGAAAAGCAGCTAGCGTTTTCGGAAAAAGTCAATTAAAAAAGTTAAATAAATCATAAACTTGGCAGATGATTTGATTGCGGCGCAGGATTCCTCGCTCAGCCATTGGGCCACAATGTGTCTATGTGTTTTCTCACTTTCCACATTGAGGGTGGTTTTTACACAGAGAAAAAACTTTATAATTTCCAGTCAACATTAGGGGTAGCATTTTTAATTTTTAATTTTATTCGAATAATGGAAGTAAATATGGTAAGTAAAAATAAAACTGTACTTCCCTGCGACAGTCAAAGAATTTTAATTATAAGCTTCCTCTTTATGTGTGAATTACAAAAATGTAATTTATTTAACAAACAATACTATAATATACAATTATATTTAATTTCTAAAAAAGTCTTAATTCAAAACTTCCTCATTTTTTGGTTTTACCTTCTAAACGCATCTCCAAATATTATTTTTCTGTGAATCTGCGTTTGTTTTATTTGCTCGAGTGTTACAGGGGCTTTCATTCATTGAAGGGAAATGTTCTTCCGTCGTCCTTCGTGTGTTTACTTTGCTGCGGTTTTCTTTTTGCGAGGCTTAGCTTCCGGACGGGCGGATGGGCGGACATCCGCCAAACGCCTCGTTCCTCAGTTGACTTTTGGGCAATCATAACTGTAACTGTAAATGCTCGGCGACCGACCGGCGGGGGAAAATTTATGAAGTGTGGCGTGTGCAAGGACACGTGCTCGGAGTCCTGCAGTTGAGTTCTGGGCGTGCTCTGGGGATTTCCATTATTAAACATTTTCGGTAGCTCTTCGGCGGCTGGAAGTGATTTGCTTTGATTTTCTCGTCGGGCATTTATCATTCTCCCACTTGCTTCTAGGCTTCTTGGCAGTAAATGAATTTTAATCAAATATATTTTGCATAATTTATGATTTTCATGGGTATTTGCCGCATTTGTTTCAAAGCGTCTATATGTACATTCTTGCATATATATTTATTTTTTGGCAGTCGATTTTAACTTGTCCACACCCGCATCCGTTTCCGCAGTTGTCTAGGAAAGAAAGAAAAAAATGTAAGCCAGTCAAAAATATTCGATTTTAAGGTACTCTTAGGATTCATATCACATATATGTAAGTATATAAGAAATTAAATTGCAATTTTTCTAGGATGAATATCTTTTAATAATTTAGTAAATTAAATTTGTTTGGGTTCAGTGATTACCTATTATTATTATAATTAGTAATTTCTTTATATACTGACATCCCTTTTTCAACATATATATTTATACTTTTTCAATTTAAAAATAATACATTAAAAATTGTACTTATTTATTTTCCCAATCAGTTCATATTTTCAAATGGTCTCTAGTTGTATTTTTAGTTTTCCGGCTCTAGAAACTCGGTTCTCTGAACTTCTTCTCAGATTTTCCCAACTTGTATCCTTCTTCTCTTCTGTCTGACAGCCATTGCGAACTCACTGCGCCAATACGTTTCCGTTTTCCTGTCTGCCCTGACATTTGCAGCATGTTGCTTGTCATTATCCTTGGCTCCTTTCAGCTTCCTGAATTCATTTTCCTTTTTCTTTTCTTTTTTGCCTTGGTTTTTTTTTTATATTTTTGGGGCCTTACGAAATGATTTAATGACAACGAATGAAAAATTTATTGTGCGTGAAGTTTCTTTTCGCTCAAGGGTCGCCGGATAAATTGGCAACGACATCTCGACGATATTAGCTAGCAGAGCTTCTGGCCTTACCAACCCTCGTTTAAATAAATACATACGTTTCTCGAGGGTTGAGGGGGGCGGGCCTGGCAGAGATAGGTTGGACTGATAGCAGGTCCTGTCAATGTCATAACTATGTGGGCGTGCCCTATTTGCCTTTGTCTGGCTGGTCGATAATTATGTTGTCAGTTCCAACATGTCCCCGATTAACCCTCCAAAGTTTGCCCAATGCGGGCGGGTGGGGCAAATTACCAGGGATTGCAATCAAAAATAGCGATTGCGGTGTTGGAAGAATGAGAAGCGCGGAGAAGGGCCCAGATTGCATGGTAATTCGAGAAGCCACTTCCCAGAGTTTTAAAACCGGCGTACTGAGGTTAAGAGGGGTTCCGAGGTTAGAAAATATTTTTCCACAGGAGATTAAAAATAAATATTTGCGAATTCATTTCTCGATGCCAAATAGTTAAAGAATAGTCAGGCTGCCTTGGCTTAATCCACGATTTCTGCTGCTCGTTATAGACAGTGTTCTGAAAAAATTCACAGCGCCTTTTGAAAAGTCGCCACCCAAAGGCCATTGAAGACGTCACAGCCACTGGTCCGGGCCATTAAAATTTCAATAGCTCTGCCCTCGGACGCGGAGTTCCTTCCTTTGGGCTACCAACCAATCGTTTGCCATCTCCTCCTGTCTCTTGTCAATATTGGACAATTCATGCGCATTGCGTAAACATCCGTTAAAACTTTATTTTATGGCCGCCATTTTACGGACGTTTTGGTGTAAATACATTTCCGCCAGCGACAACGGAGAAGGGACAGCGAACAACGGAGACCAGAGACCAGAGACCTCGGTCCAGTAGCCAGAAAGGAACCGAGCCGAAATCGAGACTGGGACCGGGAGGGGGAAAGATTCTGGCTCAGGAAGCGCAAAAAATGGCGAAGCAACGGACAACGGTGGGGCATGGACAGAGATAACCGGCGTAATATTGTAATATAAGTGGGGGCGAGGAAGAACGAGAGACGGGCGACGGGCATAAATTATGCACTGCAAAATAAACGACGAGGCGCATAATAAAAATCGGCAAAAAATTGTGTACGCAATCAAAAGCATGAAATGGCAATGGGAATATCGGGGAGGAAGGAAATATGTCGGAGGATAAAATACCCTTACTTTAAAGGGGCATCTAAGTTATAATAGAACCATGTTGATAGCCTTTTAGGATGATTCCTTGATAAAGTAAAGGAATTAAAAATCCTTTTAGGATTATATATATTATACTAAATTATCCTTTAAGGCGCGTAAGCCATATCCTAATACGTGATTACTCCATTTTTCAGAATTTTTAGTTTATTTCCTCGAAATTCTCAAATAGTTAGAGCATCAACAAAGACACATAGTGAAATATGCAATCCAACGTTCTTCCTTCATGTTTTGCTGCCGCACAAGAAAGCAATTTAAGGAAGCCATCGCAGAGGCCAACAAAAATAAAAGAAAGTCTCACATTTTAATGAAAAATCTTGTACATAACGGGGAAGAGGGGGGGCATGCGATCGGGGCAGGAGCTGCGTATTTTTGTGACAAGCATGTGACCCAATTATGCGCAATCATGGCGACAAGTTGAAGGAATCATAACAAACGGTTCCATTCAGCGGGGATCTGGATCTGGAGCACAAAAGGCGGAGTGTCACCGGCACAAGACACGAGGCGAGTTTTCTCTGAATTTCCTTCCCTTCCCCCTCCGTTCGCAACAATTTCAATTTCAATGCGCCTGACAGCGCCAGTCCATCATCAGACGCTCCACTCGCCCTCCTCGATACCGTCCCTGCTTCTAGCAGAGCAACTCGAATCAGCGGCGGAGACAACGTGGCTGGCTGATGACGAAGATATGGACGATGACGACAATCAGAGGCAAACAAACAAGTTAATGTTCGAAGGGGGGGAGTGTATGCGTACACTCGAAAAAACTACGCTTCAAAATGCAAAAAGGTGCTCCTCTAAAAATTAAAAATTTGTTTGAAACTTTTTGAAAAATTTGTATATAAACATTAAATAATAACATTTATAATCGGCATAAATAAATATAAACGTTAGGATTACCTTTTAATGTCATTCCTATATTATTTTTCGCATGTCATAAATATATATTCATTATTCATGACAATTGTAATTCCTATTTACAACCCAGTTTCAATTAGCTTACCTATTATTCATTCAAGTCAAAGACTAAAGCAAAATCAATTGGCAATTTCGGAAAAAATATCGAAATTTAATGCATGCATTAATTTGGTTTTAGAATTTCAATTCTAAATATTTTTTCCTTGAACGAAGAAATTACTTTTTTGAGTGCAAGAAGAAAATTTGCCGCTCATTGTGTACAGTATGTCCTAGAAGCCAAAAGGCTTTTGTCCTAACAAGTGGCCACAATTGAATAAATGAATGCACAAACGAGTGGGCCGCTGACAATGGCCGAATGAATGACAGTGGGTCGCAGCAGCGATCCGAAGGCACGGGGCAGGTGAATGCTCCGCTCATTATGCTCCTCGTGTCCAAATCGCTTTTCCAAATAGCAGGACGACCACCCGAAACCCACCCAATTCCTAACTCCGCTCCTGGCTTGTCTGCTGCAATTTGCGCTCTTTGTCTGCCGCTCTTGGGGGATATGCAAATAATTGCTTTATGCTCTTGTTCTGTCCGGCCCATTAAAAGCCATCCCCCTCAGCCTCCCACTTGGTGCCACAGGGACTACCCCTGACACGACTTAATGAGCTTTCATTCGAGTGGCAAATGGCGACCGTGAACTAAGTTAAGTGGATTCCTGCGGCTTGCCAAAAACATAATTGAACATCAATTGCGCCATTTGTTTAGTGTCCTGGCGAACAAAGCAGCCTGTTTTGAGGCAGGGATGCATTTAATTGGAATGCGAAATAGTTTGACAAAAGTAGTGCAAAGCTACTAAAATTACCTTCTTTTCCATTAATAGAATTTAAATTGTGTTTAAATGATTTCCACTTTTTCCCGCTCTTTATAGATAAAGATAGTCAATGTTTTGCTATTATTCCCGCATCTTCTGCGTAGATGGTTCCACTTAATAGTCTGCACCAGTGCCCCGAATCCGAGTCCGAATCCAATTGCACTTCGACCGCAGTACTCTAAATACACTCCCCCAATTTAGAGTTCGATAAGCGGGAAAATCTCCCACGTTCCACTAAGGAACCCAACGAAACCAAATCAACAATTATACAGCAAATTAAGTCGACGCAAGTCAGGTCGACTGGGAGTCAGAAAACTTTGAACGCTTCTCCCGGGCTGGCTCATTAGGCATTCAAGAAGCGTCGGACAAAGCCATTGATAAAACCCTACCCCGAAACCAAGGGTCTCCAGGGCCAGAGACCGTTGCTAAACAAAACAATTTACGTATAAATTAATTTACTTTCATTAATTAGTTGGGGCATTAGGCGATGGAGCCACCTAGCCGGGGTGACAGTGTGGAAAATTGAAATGTAAAAGTTTTCGTTTCGCTTTTTGTTCTTTCGGTTGCTCATTTTGGGAGAAAAGGAGAAATTTGCATAGCAATTCAACAATCATCCCAGAGTTTCGGTAGAAAAAAAGATTGTTTTCTATTATTTGCATGGCAAATTAAAAGTTAAAAGGGAAACTAACATTTGTTTGAATTTATTGGGTCATGACTTTGGGAAGTTTATTTTAAAACTGTGCTGGCTTAGAATGTGAATAGGAATTAAAATGAAACTAAACCTTTTTAAGTTTAATAAAACTTAAAAAAATATGATTGACAAATATATCCAGTATATAACACATTTTAATTATTAAACTAGGGAACAAAGCCTTACCCTTAAAGAAAAACGAATGAACTTTTAATAAATTTGTAACTGAGATGCCCTATTAAGCAAACGAATAGAAATCAAAATTTAAGTTTATTTGATCGACTTGAGATGCCGCCTTTGATGATTTCGGGGGATCAAAAATCGCTGGCGCATACTGCTATCAGATCTGTCACGGCTTTCGATCCAAGATGAGGAGACTATCCCTGGACCAACGTCAACCAACCCATAAAATTCGGATGTGTGTAAACTATAAAGATTTTGTTTGCTCACAGCGTAGGGCAGGGAAAACTATTGTCCGATCAAGAACCCAAGCGCATGCGCCATAGAAACAGACTAAAATGCATTCAAAATGCACATAAATTAAATCGAAATGGAAATGAAATAAAGAAAAGGTTGGGTTAGAAAAACCCATAGCATTTATGCACTAAAAAATTCGTAGGTGTTGCCATTGTCACAGGCGGCCCTCCGCCATTGGTGGGTGATAAACCGAAGGCAGCCGACATTAGGGAAATCCAATAAAAAATCTGTTCAACATACGTTTGTATGATCAATTTTATAATTTCTTTAAAATCTCTATACAATGGCGCCAGTCTTCATAGGTATGAAAATGCTGAAATAACTACAATTAATATTGATATTGCGACTTAAATGCTCGTAATTTTTGAGCCATAAATCGGCTATATAAAATATTGCGAATTGTCGACAAACTCAGCGGAGATTTCCTTGGTCGTTAAATTTTTTCGCTTTAATGGTTGCGATGAAAGTAATTTATTTTTTGTGGTGCACTTTATGGCTAGTTAATAGAAAGCCATCAAAATATAGTCAATTTCGAACAAGACTTTTAAATATTAAACTTTTTATGATTGCGGTCTTTGGTTTCTAGACTGAAAATATAAATATATAGAGCAAACCTTTAAGTCTTTGATTTTCTTGCAACTCTTTATCCAAAAATATAGCGCCAAAATCAACACATATTATATCTTTTAATGCTACTATTTCACAATTTTAAATTAAGTCAAACTTAAGAAGTTGGAAGAGAGAAGAGCAGAGAACTGACCGATTTCAATGCCACAAAGAAATCAAATTTATAACCCAACAACAACAACGGAGACTGAGAAGGGACACAAAAAATCGTGTAAGAGATATGAAAAGTTGAAAACCTATAAAAATTTAAATTGATTGTTCAATTAATCTTCACAAAACTTGACATCAACGGGCCCAGTCTGTTTGTTTTTTATTTTAAAAAGTGGGATAACAGAATGTATTTTAAAATACTTGAAAATATACTTTGCATTCTTCTGGCATTTGACTGAATCTATTGCGTTCGATAATATTAACAATTCCTAAAACACCAGACACACACAAATCCCTGGTTATAAACACCACAATCAATACCTCCTGCACAATGCAACGCGGATAAAGAATCCCGCCAATAACAAAGGGCTTAAGACAAGTTACATAAAACCAGTTACATAAAAGAACCCAAAACGGGAAGAGATCGAAGGAGGGGTCCACAAAGAAAACCCCCCTCTGCACCTCTCGGCCAGACAATGCAATAATATTTTTCATATTTTTCCCAGTCTCTCCTCTCATTTCTTGTTGCCTTGGTTGTTAACCTACAGTCACTTAATGTCTCATAATTTCGGCTTCATATATGGTGCGTGTGCAAGGGGATCGCAGGATGGAGCAGCAACGGTACCTAGCTCGACCTTCCCAACTTGTCATATATGATTTCTTCTTCGTCTTTTAATTGCTAATAGGTATTTTGATCGCTCCGATCGGGCGAGGGTTCAGTTGGTTAATCAATACGAAGATGCCGCCAGAGCGGAGCGCGTCAAATGAAAACCGATCCCGATCACGATCCCGATCCTTGGCGTTCGTTTAACGACCGATCGATATCCCCACTCCGCTCGTGCGATCCGCCGATCTCCTGGCCCGGCAATCGTCAGCTAATTTCCATGTCTGAGTTTCGGTTCCATCTGAAATGGAGGCTCTTTGGGGCTTCTTTTACGGCTGCCTCCGCTTGCGGCGTCATTAACATTTTCGAGATTTAATCATCAAACATGGCGCGGCGTCCCATCTTCAGCACAGCTCGGCTCTCAGCTCAGCTGGGATCAGTTCGCATCGGATGGGATCGGTTGGTGGTAATGATGGCATGTTCTGTCTCTTGTTTAGCTGCTTGTCGTACATGCGCTTTTATCGGCATTTAAAATATATCTATAAACGGCTGTGGGAGAGGGGCAGGGCGCCCAGGAGCGGGAGATTCCATCAAGTTGAGGCGGCGTGAGGCACATGAGCCTAGAACAGTTCGGTGGCAATCCGAAAGTTGGTAATCGGATATATTCTGATCGTAAATGTTCCGTAGATGGAATTATTCCATAAAGAGAGAAGAAGTTGTAATTATTAAAAATGCGTTTAGAACCATAGATGGAAATTCAGGTAAGCTAAACTAATTCCATGATAAGAACACTAATTAATCAACATATATAAATACATATATATATTTTTCAAGATAAAAAACTTGAAGACAGCCGCAAGCAATATAGGCTGACTTATAATATTATCAATTATTTTTCATTTTATATATATTTTATTTCAAAATCTCCGATAAATTTACTTATAAAGGTTTTCTGAAGATCAAACCATAAATTAAATTAAATTTAAATTAATAAATAAGTATATTTTAAAAATTAAAAAAAAAAAATATATATATATATATATATAGTGTGGGCTGTAACTCCAAAAATTCATATAATATTCTATAGAAGTTTAAGCAATATCCCAAATATTGCTAATTTCTGGGGCCCTCAAAGAAGTTAAATTCAGTTAAATTTCGTTTTTCCTGCTTCCTCATCTATTCTCTGTGGAAGCCCGGAGTCAGCCCTGCTCGAGGATAGAGCATTTTCATTGATTTCAATTTGCCTGCGTTGCGACGCCATATTTCAATTTCTGACCGACGCACAATTTACAAGCCATAGCATGTGTCTCCGTCTCTCCCTGGGTCCCAGCCACCCATCTCTCTCTCTTATGCGTCGTATGGCCCTCTCTTTCATGTGCTCGACCGGACTGGCGTGGATCGGGGAACGGGGCGAGATGGTGGAGGACATTGGACAGACAGCTTAATTGATGAACAAAGGCGTTTGGGCCAAAAGTTGTACGTTTGTTTAAGAGATAGCCCAGCGACGCGTCTGGGTCCTGGGCAGTCTTTTTGCCGAGCTTCGAAGTCGAGGACTTGCAGAAGTCGTACAAAATATTTAACACCCGCTGAGCGTATTTATGGGAGAATGAACCTGTGTGTCCTACTCCTCCTCATCAGCAGCGTCGTCCTCTCCTTCCCTTTCCCCAGCTCCCCAGCCCCCAATTCGCCGACTCAACGTCATCGTCCATTTTGTCTTAGACGGGGGCCAATGTGTGTGTAAGATGGGAATGGTGGCTCCTCTCAGGAGCGTTCAGAGCCATTCCGAGGCAACACATGGAATTCAAACTGAGTTGGAGTGAATTTCTTATGATTATTAGCGTGTTAAAAACTATTTCATTGGTATTGACAATTCTTAAAGTAAATATATTTCTAGATAGTTCAATAAAGTGCTGGAAATTTTATAAAATTGAAAAACCCTTAAACAACAATGAATAAATCCTGATAAACATATATTATCAGTTTTTAAATTTATTTTATTTTTTTTCCTTAAACCACTTAAGCACAATTTGCATTTGCATTTTTATATCTAAAAAAAATTAACTATTTTTGCTTCGTTTATAATGTACTTATACGGCAGATGCCTGGCATAGAAATCGGTCGAGAAGTAAGCCGCTCCTGTTCCCCAAACATCCTTGTGGAAACTCCTCGATATATGTACACTCCCTCTTTAGTCGTATGTGTATCTCTCTCTCTCTATTCCACTACTGCAAGATTTGCAATTCCAATTGGCGCGACGTCTGTGTCTACGTCCAGGTCTGCTCCTGCTCCTGCGTCTGATGATTAGTTGTCGTCCGTACGTCTTCGTTCTTCGCTGCCTTCTAGTCTCCCCTTCTTTCTCTATGGCCCTCTAGCCCTCTCCGTCTAGTCTGCAGTGGGGCTGGGGCTTTCTATGGCCACGTTTAACCTTCTTTTTATTGCACACACGATGCAATTATTTGTTTTATTAACTGTTGAACATGTTTTCTCCGCGCACATTGCACCATGTTTTTCCACTGATATATAAGTCGCTTCCAAATTGTAAATTGCAAATTTTATTAATTTCTGTCCATGGGAAACTTGTTCCCCAGCGATCAGACTCCGTGTGGGTTCGCATCGATTTGGTTTGGTTTGGGCTTGGCTTTGATTCCGTCTTCTGTCCAGGTTAACAATTTCCATCATTTAGTTTTCTGGTATGTCAGCAATTAACCTTTTAAGGTCCTTGTGTTTTTGGAAGGAAATAAATGGTAATTACTGAGAGGTGGATGCAGGTCGGAAGCTTCTCATAGTCTCCATGGGTTAATGTGAATTGATTTAAACACTATATAATTAATTGTAGATTAGAAGTTATATAATTATTTAGTTCTTTTTTTAAAGGTATGTTTAATTTCAAAAGTTTTTTATGAACTTAAAAAAAAAGAAACACGTAAAAATATAAAAAATAAATTCAAGATCATAATCAAATATATATGGTACTATATATAGTTACATAACATTCGCAAGTAGAGGAAGTTGCGATTTTTCATTAGTTAAGTCTGAAACAGGTTGATTTGCATATAAAGCTTAACCATAAAATTAATTTTCCCACCCCAGTTAGTGGACGACAGAAGAACGAGTGAAGGGTGGAAAACAGGGGAAGTGGGCAAGTCAACTATTACATTAACATGAACTCGGGTCGAAGATTAATCAGTTAAGCAAACATAATAAAAGGCTAAGCGCTATTTTGCGACATTTTGATAAATATCGAATCAAAATAATGCGTCAAAATAATTAATCACGATTAACCAGAGGCCAGGAGAGTAGACGGGGGGATTAGCCGGCGTTAATGATCGATAAATGAGACAGCGGGGGTGAGCAGGAGAACAAGTGTTCGCCATCACACGCCATTCTCAAATTAGTGGGCACCCTACATAAGGAGTGACCCCTCTCACCCTCTTAACGTATCCCCTCATAAGTCACCCCCATCATCATGACTCCGCCGCCAGAAAATGTCACATAATCGGAAAAATCAAATGCGAATGTAATAAATCCGTGTGAAAAAAGGGCGTCTCCGAGGCCACCCCCCGATTTGTATTTATTTACTTGCGACTTTCGACGCATAATTTAACATCCTGCCAAGCGGAATAAACCCGAAGTCAATTTATATTCAAAGTCTTTCCTCCTGCTTCCTTGTGTGGGAACTTAGTCATGTGGTCTGGGCATCAGTCGGGATGTCAGTGGGATATATGTATACATATATGGTGAGTCCGAACCCTTTGCAGTTTCTTTTAACTATTTTCCCCAATTTTGCGGAATTTTCATTTAATTTCAGTTGAATCGTGCGTGCGGTTCTTTGATGAGTGGGTCTCACTTGTTGAGTATGGAAAATCATTTATTTAATTAACTTACAATTTTATTAAATAAAATTCTATATCCGTCCAATGGAACTTTATTTATCCCTGTTACAATTATATACCATTTAATGTGGGTACTTATGTATATAACATTCCGAATAAATGAATTTTTACATTTCGTAAAGGAATATAAAATAATATTTGGAAAGCCCAAAGCCCAGGTAGCTATGGCTGCTCCCCCCTCTGTAACTTTAGTTTTTAACTTTAAGCGTACAGAATGTAAATAAATACATAAATAAATAAATAAATATTTGAAAAAATTGCGAAACGGTTGACATATGTACATAAATATTGAGTACTAGTAATATATGATGCCTTATCTTTAAAATTATAGAATGCTGATATAAGCTATAAATTCAAAACAAAAAAAAACCTTATTTTATTTGCTTATTACTTGCATTTAATCAACCATTCATTAAAGTAATATAATACTTTATTTTAATATATTTAAAACAAGAAATTAATACGAAACACGTGACAGATTGCTTAATACAATTTAATTTAATTTTATAAATACACAATCTTAATTTTAAACGAATTTAAAGTCAACCCTCACACTCATTCACCGTCCCCTCACTCTTGTCGCGGTCTTGTTTGTTTATGTTAAATTTAATCAAAATCGGTGTTAAGCGACGATCGTTCAAACACGGCCCCAAGGGTGACATTAGATGTTTAGCACGTGCAACAAGCCGCAAGCAAGGCAGTTTTGTTGGGTGGGTGGGGGCGGTTGGGGTGGTTGGTTTGCCAGCCGCCTTGGCCACAACCCTTAATTGCGCGTGTAATCAGTTGGCCGAAAGGGGGTTGGCTACCAACGAGCAAGGGAAAATCGAGGCTCGGGAAAAGTGCGAGCCTAATGCCCTGTAAATGCAACTAAACAGCTTGTGCGACGCTTTTGGGTAAAAGAGTGCCGGGGGATTTGGGCGATGTAAGTGGCGTTGATGATGTGATTCCGATTTGATTTGATTTGATTAGATTGCATTCCATTAGCGAAAGATTGATGGAGCATATGTATGTTGTAAGTTTTGTAAATTCAGCTGACGTGATAACCTTCTATCTTCTGGGGTTCTGGGATCTGTAGTAAAAAAGAAATCATAAAAATAGGTGGATAATGCTAAACTAACAGGTGGGACGTTACTCCAAACTCCTGAAACCCGCTAAGTATTATAAGAATTGTAAGAAAAATAAATTATTTTTTTCCGCTTTTTTATCTTTACCTCTAGGGAGTTCATTTCGTAGATTTGTTTTTCTAAGAAATGAAAATTGTCTAAAAAAGTGAAAAAACAACCCCCTTAAAATGGTTCCACAATTAATTTTTAAAAGCTTAAAATATTATATATAAATTAAATAGCCCTCTTAGTATAATAGATGAATTGCTTTCATCTAGATTCTAGAACAAGAAAGGAAGCTAACTTCGGCTCACCGAAGTTTATATACCCTTGCAGATTGCAATTGAACTATAAATGAAATTCAAACTAAGAATTTTAAATAATATTAAGTCGCCAAATCTCAAATTTGATGAAAATAAGCGGTTAGGATTTTTTCTATTATTTCCCTGATTGTTCCTATGGCAGCTATAGGATATAGTCGGCCGATTTTCATGAAATTAAAACTAAAATTCTGAAAAATTATTAAGTGACCAAATCTCAAATTTGATGAAAATATGTTAAGAAGCTGCGGAGTTATGATTTTTTTTATTATTTTCCTGATTGTTCCTATGACAGCTATAGGATATAGTCGTTCGATTTTCATGAAATTAAAACCGAAATTCTAGAATAATAGTTAATGGCCAAATATCAAATTTGGTGGAATTGTATTGAAAACTGACAAAGTTTTAATTTTTTTCGATAATTTTACCGATCGTTCCTATGGCAGCTATATGATATAGTTGTCCGATCCGGCCCGTTCCGACATATGTACGAGTGAGAGTATATAGAAGACTAACTGCAAAGTTTCATTCAGATAGCTTAAAAACTGAGGGACTAGTTTGCGTAGAAACGGACAGACAGACAGACAGACAGACAGACAGACGGACAGACGGGCAGACGGACAGACCGACAGACGGACAGACCGACAGACGGACATGGCTAGATCGACTCGGCTGTTGATGCTGATCCAGAATATATATACTTTATAGGGTCGGAGAAGTCTCCTTCACTGCGTTGCAAACTTCTGACTGAAACTATAATACCCTGCAAGGGTATAACAAGAAAGGAAGCTAACTTCGGTTCGCCGAAGTTTATATACCCTTGCAGATTGCAATTGAACTATAAAATTAAAGTCGAAATTCTGAAATAATAATAAGTGGTCAATTCCCAAATTTGATTAAAATATTTTGAGAAATAGCGAAACTCTGAATTTTTTATTATTACCCTGATTGTTCCTATGGCAGCTATAGGATATAGTTGTCTAATTTTCATG
>VNJQ01001016.1:0-144623 GCA_008042515.1 Drosophila truncata | reverse complement strand
AGTCCCTCAGTTTTAAAGCTATCTGAATGTAACTTTGCAGTTAGTCTTCTATATACTCTCACTCGTACATATGTCGGAACGGGCCGGATCGGACGACTATATCATATAGCTGCCATAGGAACGATCGGTAAAATTTTCGAAAAAAAATTAGAACTTTGTCAGTTTTCAACACAATTCCACCAAATTTAATATTTGGCCATTAATTATTATTCTAAAATTTTGGTTTTAATTGGTTTTAATGAAAATCAGACGTCTATATCATATAGCTGCCATAGGAACAATCAGGAAAATAATAAAAAAATCATAACTCCGCAGCTTCTTAACATATTTTCATCAAATTTGAGATTTGGCCACTTAATTATTTTTCAGAATTTTAGTTTTAATTTTATGAAAATCGGCGGACTATATCCTATAGCTGCCATAGGAACAATCAGGGAAATAATAGAAAGAATCCTAACTCTCTGTTTCTCAAGCTATTTTCACCAAATTTGAGATTTGGCCACTTAATATTATTTGAGAATCTTAGTTTGAATTTCATGAAAATCAGACGACTATATCCTATAGCTGCCATAGGAACAATCAGAGTAATAATAAAAAATTCATGGTTTCGCTATTTCTCAAAATATTTAAATCTAATTTGGGATTTGGCCTCTTATTATTATTTCAGAATTTCGATTTTAATTTTATAGATCAATTGCAATCTGCAAGGGTATATAAACTTCGGTGAGCCGAAGTTAGCTTTCTTCCTTGTTTTTATTTATTATAGAGTTTACATTTCTTCCACTGTTACCTCCCCCGTTTTCATGCAGATTTTCTATTTGTATTCACAATTGATTTGTATTCGAGTATTTCTGTTTCCTCCACCGGAGAGCGGAAGCCATCGTCGGAAAAGAGCGCGGGAGAAAGGTGCAAGTATTATGATTACGGGGAATTGTGGAGAAGGTAAATAATACGGTCGACTGTGTGGGTCCAACAGGTGTCTTCGGGCAGACTATGATAATGATTAGTAAGTGAAAAAGGAAATCTAATACCGGGATGAGAGGAAGGAGTTGGATGCCATTGTAGTTAAATAAGAACCGATGTTAGGTAAGGAGATATCGGTATCCATATCGCAATAATACGTAACTTCCATTAAGGTAAATATTTATAAATGAATTTATTTGGGTCTCAAAATGTTACATTAATGATTTCTATTATAATGGGAAATATAAGTATTAAGCTTTTGTGAATAAATACTAAGCTAAGCTCTGTAATTCTGGATAGTACTTCGGTAAGATAATAATATTTACAAGAAGCTTAAATTAGAAAATCAATTATATTTAATTGGAAGAAATCTATGTTTCGATTTGTTCAAATTTCGATTTGATTCTTTTTCAAGTAAGTCTGTTCTTAATAGAAATCTTTCAGAAGGCTGTCACATAGATCTTCACTTGTCTTAATACATTTACATTCTAAATGACTTCATTGCCAGAGTCAAACAGATTAAATCTCTATTGGTTTTTAAGTAAGCTGCCCGACGGCGCTTGGACAGCGTCAACAGACCTCAATGAACCCGAACCCGGGGACCCGCTCCCAAGCCGCGTCCACATCCACGTCCACGTCCACGTCCAAGCCCGACCCTGACCCCAAGGCAACTTTTGGGCACGCCAATTATGACGACGACTTCATCGACGACGCATTGTTTCCACCAAAGATTCCCCACTCCACTTGAGTTGCTGTGGCCACGGCTGATGATGACTTAATCGGTGATCGGGGTTTGGGGATTTGTGGGCGTTATAATGATTTATTACGCCGATTGACCACGCACTGTAAAGGCGAACTTACTTAAACAAAGCCAGAATAAACTAGAAGAGTCTATTGGGTTTGTAGATAAACTCTTGGGGCAGAGTGTTTATAAATAAAAAATTATATAATCAGTTCAAAAGAAAATAGATTATCTATTATTGTAAGTTAATACTTAAAACTATTAAATAAATTATACAGTCTTTGGATCAAAGGAATTTTTATTTTAAATTAATACAGAAAGCTTATTGGTTTTTCTAGGGATGTCAAAACATTATCAACATTATTATTATAAAGTGATAGTCTTATTTAGTTGAGTATTTGAGATTTGACAAGTTTTTAGTTTTTTAAGTTTATAATGAAACAAAAAATAAAGATACACAAAATTTCTTAAATTTTATGGTAATATTTTACATTTTTATAATATTTTCCCATCAACCATTCATATTACCATCAGGGTATTCCGCCTACCGCTCCTCCATTTTTCCCTCATGGCTGCTGGTTCAGATTGGATGAGTGGGTGAAGGTTGGGTGGCCCCTATACAGGACGACACCGAGCAGTCAAGTGTCCTTGCCTGCGTAGCAGCAGCAGCATCAACAGCAGCCGGATGATATATCACAGAGGCAGACGGGCTGCAGGTGTGTGCCACATCATACTCACCATCATCTTTCTCATTAAGACCCGGGTGTCGTCGGGGAGAGGCAAGGCAGCCAGTCGTTTATTTATGCACTTGACTTGCGTGGCGCCTTGGGCGGGCGAGCTGAAGGGGGCGTGGCAGAGGCAGAGGCAGAGGGCATGCCCAAGCACAGCCTTAATGAGCATATCATATTTCACACATGTCCGCTCGCCCGTCGTCACCTCTTTGAGCGCCCGTTTAGCTTTGAGTGCAATTTGAAATTGTTTTTCGAGTGCACTCAATGGGCCCCACAAAAAGATAAAACCCTAAACTGACAAATGGCCCGAGCAAAGCACTTTATTACCCGGCCAGGTTTCGGGAGCCATTTGATATGCCCAAAACTAAAATGCTCAAGTGACACCACAAGCCAGGCACAGACCTGGAAAAGCATACTTAATCTTCTAAAGTACGTTGAGTGTTAAACTTTATAACATGCATTAGCTGTGGTCCCGAGTAAAATTGTTAGGAGTTTATCAGTAGCAAATTGTGTTTCCAAAAGCTTTAAGTGACGGGAAGTTGCAAACTTCTAGCTGAAGTCGATTTTACTTGCTGTTTAACCAATTCTTCAATTAATAAACCAAAGTATAGCATAAGAACATTAAAATTTAAACTAATCTTAACTAATTTTAGTTAACTGTATTTTTTTTTGTAAATGTATAAACTGAAATTTATCAAATTGCAAAACAATTACAGAATGGTTTAGAAGTTCCTCGGCAATTCCAGTTAAATGTTTAAATTTAAATAGGTGCCAAAGGTGCCCGAAACTTAATTTAAGTTGTAAAAAAAGTGTTTTGCCAAATCGAAAATATTAAGTGTGCCAGGCCGAGTTCTCGAGACAAGACACTGAGCACATTAATTATGTTAATTGAACTGTAGCACTGTGGGAGAAATGACACGCGAGGCCGAGGGTAATATTAAGCCATCCTTCGCAGAACCACAGGCACATAACTCATAATGCCATTTCCACATGAAGACTTCACTTAGCAGCGTCTCCTCCAGACAAATATAGCTTCGGGCTAGACTTCATTAAAACCTGCAGCAGATAGTGGCCAACATGGATGCAGGGTTCTTTACAGCGACTCACCAACTGGGAGAAAGGCGGAGGAGGCAGCCGACGGGCAATGCTTATGGGCCGAACTCTACAAATGTACGAACTGCAGTCAAGCCTAATGACCACAAAAATAGCAGTTTAATTTATTGGCCCACAACGTCAGTAAGGCACTGAAATAAAAATCATTTTAAAATAATTATATAGTAAAAACTTTGCTAATAAACGGAGCTCTCACTAAAAACACAGCTCAAGAAGTTTGTAATTTTTATTGCATTTTTAAAACATTCATTAAGTACTTCTATTTAATAATTCCAGTGTTTTTTAATAAAGTCAACCGGTGGAAGCTTAACATCCTCCTGTGCATCTGCTTTCTATTTACCTATTCGCCACTTATTCCAGCCTCTTATCCCCTGCTCGGTCCTAAAGCAACAGTTGAGTGATTTATGAGCCAAACAAGGAGCTCCTCGCGTGCGTTATCAGTTAATTTGGAAATTACTCGATAAACAAGACAACATTTTGGCCCCCATTTTCCCCCTCGAGCTGTGGTTTTATTGACGTATCTGCAAATCGCATTAGCAGCGTGTTTAATTGCATAAAATGTGTGCTCAGAGCACATAAATTATGCGTCTCCCCAGCGCATCTCAGGTGTTTGAGGAGACATGGTCGAGGGGGGGGTAGAATTGGCTTGCCTATTAATAGAACAGGGCCAAGCTCAAGGCCAAGTGCAATCAGCGAAATCAATCAAAAGAGCAGTCAAAAAATAAAAGCACACCGCCTGCACTCGTAAATGAAAAAGCGCAACAAACAGGCTGGCAAGGACGCCATCAGACTTGTGTTTCCTTCCCAGCCGAGATGCATTGTCAGAGCGCGAACAATGCATAATTACTGATAATGATTTGGCGCATTGTTGAGGTCGGAGTCGTTGGGTCTATTGTTCTGGATGCCAGGTCCTCGGATGCTTGGGCCGGATGATTGCCTCCTGATCGGGCTTAGTTATGAGATAGATTCGCGGGATCTGCGGCAACGCATGATTCTGGCGAAGATTCATCCTGTGCATGCGTCGATGACGATAAAATAATAAAAATTGATTTGCGCGTCATGTTTTGGCGATAAAATTTAACAACAACAAGCCTGGAGAAGCAGTGTGCACTTGGGGAAATTTTTTAAAATTTCTTTATTTTTTCTTGATTTCTAAAATAAAGAATTTAACAATTGCTTGCTTAACTAAATGTAATTACCTCTACATTTATATTATAACTTATTTAATACCTTCTTTATATCTTCATAAATTAAATTATATCCAGATATCACTCCTTTTTCTACACTGCACTGAAGCGGAAAGCGTCATGCGAAATAATCATTATCGACAGACAGGGTCTTCACGCAGCAGGAACAGAGAAGTAACGAGGCCCTCCTGCCTTCCAGCACGGCCTGCAAATCATAGTTAACGACTGCCCCCATCCTAGCCGCAAAACTTGGATTTCCGATGCCTCAAAGGCCATGGGGAAGGGGTGCCTTTGAGGGATCCCAAATACGTTTTCAATTAATCTCGCAACGATGTGATTTTTCACACCTTTCGGTGATTGGTCGGTGGCCGGTTGTTTAGGCTAATTGAGCAGTCAACTTGTGCCCGTAGGGTTGAAACACTTAATTTTTTATGGATGAAGCATAACATATTTATTGTTTGTACCTAGATATCTGTATAGCCAAATCGGCCAGATATTTTGTTTCTAAACAAGGGTTTTATGAGATTGAATTGAAATTTGCAATGCAGTAAAATGATACAAAGTTCTGTAGAGTAGATATTCATATTTCTGTTGAAGATTCTGTTTATAAAACCGTTCTCCTTCTTAAGCATAAAGGTTGTAAATCATAAAAGAAGCTTTGTTTGCATACTTTAAAGGCACAAAACGAACAGATTAAAAATATAATTCGGTGCAATTGTTGTTCAATGATTGGTTTTTATTTGTAAAGCTCCAAAAAGTGTGTATGATGTGAATGTTTCATTATAATGACAGATATAATATGATATTGTCGGTTGCCTTCGCCGATTCCTAACCCTGGTTTTATGTAAGTACAATATATGTTTGTTTTAGTCTGAATATGTGTGAGGAACACCTAATTCCTAGAACTTGTTGTTCTCAATGAAACGAATGCGCTCGCGTGCGCGGAACGCACGTCGCGCTGCCGGCGGATTTCCCTGCGGATTGCGAATGACAAACGCATAGTCACAATGGGCTGTAGGATCATATGTTGCTGCCGGTGGCTCAGCATCCCAGTCCTCAGTGGACTCCACACAGAAATTAGGGGGCTGTGGCTCCTTCTCTGGCACCGGATTCAAACACACGGTTATACGATTTGGACATATCTCTAAATGAGTCTTCATTTCGTCCACGGTGTGTACATGGGTGCTGTTGAAAATGCATCGGACCATCTTTTCGGAAGGATAATTACGTGAGCAACTTATAAGGTGAAGGGCCAGGCGGTTCGGACGCATACAATGGAACTTATTGTAGGGACACACCACGTAATCATCGGGCCTTGGTCCCGGAAATTTAGGATTTTGCGACATTGTTATTTGCAAAAATCACTTTAATTCTCTGCCTTTTTCTCCTCGCAGTCCTCTCAGTTTATTAGCCTAGTTAAAAAATTAGGATAATTTCCTGTGGATAATTTCCATGGTTATCTTACCCGAGATCCTCAAAAATTTCACGTTAAAATTGACACGAACGCAGTTTATCTATTGTGGAGTTTGAAGAAATAAAATATTTGCCCGCTGCTCTCTTCGTTCTGTCGTCGCAGTTAATTTCTAGTTCAGAAAAATATTTTTTAAAAGAGAAGGCAAAATCCTATAGCTGTCCAAATGAAAACACATTTTTTTTTTACCTGATCTTCAAAAATTTCTTCCGAATTTTAACACAACCGTTTTGCTTTCTGTCGGATTAAAGAATGAAAATATTTTCAAAATATTTATGCTGCTCTCGGAATAAGAAATTGACTTGACTACTTGACTTTCCGTATTGCTTTGAAAATAGAGCCATGGATAACTAGGTTACTAACGATGCTTATGATTTCAGTCGCTATCATCTATTTTTGCTATTTGCAGTTGGGGAATTCTGTTCTCTCTCAGGACTTGCACTTAGACCGGAGATCAGTTATCGTCATTTACAAAATTTTACAATAATTTTACAAAATTTGCGCTCCCGTAGTTTAAAAACCGGGAATCACAAGCTTGAAGCATGGCACGCAAAGCTTCTAAAGGTTTTAGCGATGGGAAAAAATTGAGTAAACTTGATGTACAAACAAGTGGAATGTAAAGTTATGTATTGAGAAAAAACGCCTGTAAAAAAAGCCACTCAGCTAAATATAAATTTGTAAAATATAAATAAATTTGTAAACTGAAATTCGAGTTTATGAAAAAATCTTTACTTCGTCACAGATTTTTTTTACCAGTAAATAACACCTTGATTATATGACTTAGTTTTAAGCAAATCTGGGTTTCTTTCCTAATGATAACTATATATAATTAAAACTTTTTACCCCAGATGTTTACACAATAACAATAACAAATAAGTGCTATTTACAATTTTAGTAAAATATAAAGCTGAAATATAGCTAAGAAATAATAAATATCAATTAAAACATATAGACGTAATCAAATATAATTCCTCGAACATAATAAGCTA
Organism: Drosophila truncata; assembly: GCA_008042515.1. Taxonomy (NCBI): domain Eukaryota; kingdom Metazoa; phylum Arthropoda; class Insecta; order Diptera; family Drosophilidae; genus Drosophila; species Drosophila truncata. Next base: position 137,427 of record VNJQ01001016.1, on the reverse strand, counting down.
CTAAAACCCACACAAATCCCTATCTTGACTGGACTCAGAAAAGGAGCACTTGCTTTTGCTTTCGTAGCAAAACAATATTATTTTCTGGCCTCTCTCAACGTGTGTATAGTGCACAAAAGTATAATCAAAAATAATTTAAAAATTGTATTCGTTATTAAAAAGCAACTGCCTATCTCTATATTATGCACACCATCGGTAACAAACGCCTAAATGACGGGGAACTGGAGGAGTTGCGCGTGTGGCTCCGGAAGAACAAAATCAACAGCAAGAAGTTGCGACGAGACTTCTCCGACGTGCTGCCCCTCGCCGAACTCCTCAAGCGAAACCATCCCCGTCTAATTGATCTCTACAACTACCCGAAGAAATCCAGTGTCCTTCTGAAGCTGGTCAACTGGGAGACCTTCAACTACAAGGTAATGTCCAAGTTTAACCTGTCGCTCAGCAAGGACCTTATGGAGCGCCTTTCTAACGGCACCGAAGGCGCTGCCGAAGTGTTGCTCTATGAGGTGATCCGGCTGGAAAAGCGGCAGCGCTTGGAAGAGGAACGGAATGCGGTGATGCGGCAGGAGCGAGTCTGGGAGGAGAACGATGAGGTCAAGACCGTGTTGGTGAACAAGCAGATAGGCGACGCCATCGTTCAGGTGCCCCAGAAGATGATTCTATACTCCCTATACGAAAAGGTGAACCGCGAGAGTAAGGCCAAGGACGAAATCATCGACACGTACCAGCAGCGGCTAACTCACATGGATAACATTCTCAAGCTAAAGTCGGAGCGAATCGACGAGCTCCTAATGCAAATGGGAAAACTACCTCAGGAAAATACCGCCAAGGATTATAACCGCAACAACTACAGTCTGGGTATACCTTCATCCCAAGGTTCGGACAGCACCTAACCTATAGCGTGGCTCAATGCGAAATACTTTTATTCCTTTAACGTTTATATTTTTCAAAATCTTAATGCGATTATTTTTTTTTAATAAATAACTATTTAATGTCTTTTGATGTTTATAATTAAAGGCTATATCCGACACTTGATGTCAGGAGAATAACAAAACGAAGCTGATAATGGCTTGTTAGTTTTCTTATTCAACTTGATAACTAAAATTTCTTTTAAATGGTTTTATTCACTTAAGATAAATATATGTGTGGATTCTGTAATAGTTATAATTTGTGCTCAATTGCTGCTCCTTTTGCTACTTTCTCTATTAAACCCAATAAAAATGCATTAATTATTGATTATTATTGGCTAAATATATATTTATTTATTAGTAGTAGTCTGACCCTCAGCTATGAATGAATTACATATAAAAACTATATTTTTTTCTTTATAAACATTTAATAGAATTTGTTTCCACCTTGAGCTCCTTTTAAAAACATTTTATTTGCCATTACTATAATGCAATTGGGCAACATGGCGCCTGCGTAATATTATCTTCTCCATAGCCATCGCCCGCCATTGAACACCAGATTGTCTTTCATTTTAAGCGATGTCCTCGCTCATTAGGCGGCCAAATGTCAAATGTGAAAAGCAAATACAGCTGAACAAATGGAATTTAAAATATTTGAAGGGGAAAGTCGCATCAGAAACTCAATGTTTTCTTTTCCTAATGTACATATCGATATTCATTTTACTTCAGTTGAGGAAATTAATGAAAATAATTCCTAGATGTAAATCATTCTCTTGAAAGATACCATTTATTAAGCTAATTTTTTAATGTCGCGGTGCATAGCCTTCGATTTGCATAGATTTCCCACTAACAGACCTCTATCTCATGCCTGCAAATAATTTTGACAACTTAAATGAACGCCAAGTCCGACTTTTCATATCCTGCATCGCTCTGAGTGGCTCCAAATGTGACTTTGGGTTGATTTTGGGGGCCAACTACGTAGGCACCGCCTACTGATGTGTGTGTGCGGACTGCGTAGGTGACCGGCTAACCAACAACAACTCGCCCAATTCCGATGCCAGCGAATGGCAGCCAGCTAGCACAGCTTTAAATCACCGCGACCCCGACCCGCTGACGTCACAGGTGACAAGGAAAATTGCGTTGGCGCCAAAGCTAAAGCCTAGACGCGAACCGGCTGGCCAGCCGGCAGGCTGGAAAAGCTCCAGATTGAAGAAGCAACAGGAGCAACCAGTTGAGGTTGAATGGGAAAAATGCCGACATGGTTGACTTCGGAGGGACTTCGATTCCGGCGCGGTTTCGGTTTCGGATTCGGGAGCGTTTCGGCTTTGGTGGATGGCTATAAAGCGAGTCGTTGGCCTCGGGAACGTTGCATTCGTTCGGCGCGCTTCGAAAGAAACTCAACTGGCAGCTGAGAAAACACTCAAAAACTAAGGAAAATTCAAAAAATAGTTTTCAACTGTGTGTTTTCGGAATTAGACTTTTTGCCCCTTGTCAGTTTTGTGGGGAAAAAGTGTAGTATACATTTGTGCGCTGTCATTTGAACAGTATTTTTGCCTAATCAAACGACTTTTTAAGGCATATTTTGCTTAAATTTTGAAGTTAAAAAGTACATTGAAATCAGTGCTTGCATTATTTGAATTTAATTGCTAAACAGTGTTGAATTGTAGAACAGGTGAGCTATTAAAAAATAATATTTAAATATAAAGTGAAGAGAAGATAACAGTTTTTTCTTTTCAAATACTTTACCGTCGCGATTGTTTAAAATTATATATCTAAAACATATTTTGAGAAGTGAACTGTTAATAAATTTAAGCCACATTATAAACCATAAAAAATAAGGATGTTTTAGTGTTTAATTGGTCTTGGTAATTCTGCATTGCATATATTTAACACTGAATTTTCTATATTCAGGACGTTGGTGGAACAATATTAAAACACTTAAATATTACGTTTATAGGTTATCCACACAATTAGTGATCTTTCATTATCTAAAACGTAGAATTAAAAACCCCATTTTATTGCCTAATGACGGCCATCAAAAAGAATTTAAAGTATTTTCTTTTTGCTTACAGCCTGGGTGCATTTAAAGTCCTTAAGTCTTTGTAACCCATATCAAAACGACATCAGCTACTTTGCCAAACAAAACTCATAAAATACCAATAATTGTCAATCAATTTATATACAGACCTTCAGAGGGCTAAGAAAGTTGTAGTCTGTTCTGCTTAATGGTCTTATTTAACGTGAAAAGGGACAAATTATATAAAATAACTATTTTTGGTTTGTTTAAAATATGTATATATGCTTGGCTAAGTTTTAACACTATCAAAAACTAACGAAGGAAATAAAATAAAAAGACAAGTTAGTCTGCTAACCGTTTGTAAAGTTTGCTTAAAATGAGGCTAGGTTAACTTTCATTAAAGTAATTTATAATGTTTATATCTGTCAGAATCTGAAAAAGTTATTTTTAATACATTTTGTTTAAGTAAGTTTTTAATACATATGTATTATGAATATATTTTTACAATTGTTAGCTTCATGTTTCAATACATACCTTTAAAATTTGTACAAAGGATTTTCCTTAGCCAAACACTATTTTCAAGTCTTCACGATGGCAAAAAAATTATCATTACGTGGCAAAAAGCAGGCAAACATACAAGGTCTCGAATTAAGATTGTTGTCCAATGATACGAGTAGAACCGAATTTTATAATTTTGGGGCGTGCCTCCGCTTGGGGCTTCCGAAAGAGAAGGAGGCGTTAACTTTAATGACACATGGCTAATAAAATGCGGAAACAGAAATGGCACAATCAGATCAGAAGACACAAGACAGGAACTCAAGTAATTTAAACAACATAATGCTGTGGCAGATTGGGCACGCCTCTTGTAGATACTTATCGGAACAAAGTGCTTACACAATTTGAATATAGAGAAATCCAAAACAAATATTAAAAACATGGACCGAAAAATCATTATTGGAAAATGCATTAGAAGATTTTAAATAAATATTTAAACGCATGCTATAAACGAAGAAATTGTGTTGTAAAAACGTATCAGTCTCAATATTATATTATATTATACAAATTCTTTAAGCAAATTTTATACTTAAAGGTTTCCTTTTCCAATTTCTTTATTTTTCAACTGGGCTACCATTTTCAAAAAAATCTTCATATGTATTAAGTATTTAGTATTCTGAAATATAAAATTTAAAAAAGCCTTTTATTTTATATTCAAGAAACAGTGACGAAATAAAAGTGATCCTAATCGATATTTACTTTTTTTTTGTATTTTGTGTTGTATATATTTTTATTGTACTTTTTATAAATTAGATCTTAGATCTTACCCCCAAATCCCAAGGAGCATACATACAAACCTAACAAAATCTTATTGACACTAAAAATCTTTTTAGATTTGGTAATTATCGTTAAAAAAATAGTTAACTTTTATATGGATCCAGGGCCCCATTCAGCTTTGTTAATACAGTATGCCAATACTTCGCATTGACGCCTTTCAGGACATTTCCCATTCCCGAACTTGAAACTGGACTTCTCTCAAAGTTCGTTTGTCATTTATAATGCAGAATGGGTCTCGAGTGTTTTTCCATGTTTCAATGGCAACGTAAAACCCGTTTGCAGCCAGTTAGCCAGGGTTGTTGGTTATACTTTTTAATTTTTCATTCGCCGGTCAGTTATTTCTGGTCCTGCACTTTTGCTGGGCCAAAAATAGGACGAAAATATAGTACAGAGCACATTGAGTTATTAAAACATTTGTCATCAGTTTCCGCCCATCACACACATCCGTTGCCAAAGTTTGTTGGCCAAGTCACTTTGCATAAATAATTGCAACAGGTGAGGCCACAATATAACATCGGGAATTGCATTAATTAAACCAATGTGTATGCATTTTGTAATTAATTTTGACACATTTACTAAGGCTAAGGCAATTTACCTGGATTAAAATTTGATTGTGCCAATTAAATATTTAAAAGCTGAAAAATGTAATATTAATAATTTAGAGAGTAGGCCGCAAAGCCAAATGCTCCCCAACTGGTCCTCTGGTAATAATGTATGTGACCTGCCAGAAAGTTTAAATCGAAAGAGATCCAAATTATTCAAATTCAATTGCAGCCGCATGTGGGTGCTTGTGCCGATATTGATTTGAGTTGGCAAGTCAACAATAATATGGAGGCTCGGACCCCGGTTCGGGGTGCAAACTGATTTACAAATGCCAGACAGAAGTGTCGGGCACAGCAGAAGCCGTCGGAAAATGTTTTTCCTTGGCTTCCGGCGAATGTCAATGCCACAATTTGGGGCACGCACACTCTCACCCTCTGTCATTCAGCCACAACAAACAAACGAAAACAATCAAATGAAGAAGTTGTTACAATAACATGGCCGCAGGATACTGCCGGGAGGTATTATTTCCACCGATGTCGGGTGGCTAGGTCAATCGGGGGACAGCACCTGGCGGTCAAATAATTTATCTTGTCTTCTGAAACTTAATTAGCCGCCTTGTGCAATTTTCCACCAAATTAAACTGACAGAAAAAGGACCAGGGCCAGTGGACATAATGAAATTAAAACCAAAGGCAGAACTAGTTGCACCTTTTATATCCCACTATACTATATATTGTGTAATTAAGCCAGGGATCGAGGTGTCCTGTTAGGCCCAATTGTGCCGCAAGAAATCCAGATGTCGTTTTCAAACCAACCGAATATGATAAAATATGTATAGATGACAGGCGAGCTATCAACAGGTGCCAGCAGTTTACCTCTGAGCTTCCGCAGGTGACAACAACTCCAGCACTGCCGAGGAATCCTTCGTCCAAACGCCTCCACTCCTGCGAGGTGTCATAAATTGTAAGCTCTTTATTACATTCTGAACCTGCTCCTGTCTGTCATGCTCCGGCAGCCGAGAAAAGGGTAACGGGTAACGAAGCAAACGGCTAACACAAAAAAAAAGGAAGTAACTTGGGTGTGAATTATTTACCTAGATAGTGTGCCAACATTTGTAATGGATGGCCAAGACGAGCAATGACTAGAAAGTCCCCTTGGGTTTATTTAAATTTAGAAGGGTTCCATTTTTATTTCGTAGCTTAAAATTTTGTTTCAGTTTCATTTTCTAGTTTTATTAGAATTTCTAATAAAATATCTCAGAAATTGCCTTAGCCTCTATTTAAATATATTTTTAAAGTGTCAATCGTATACAAGCTCCTTAAGTTTCTCAAAACTTTCTCCTGTTTTTTTCACTTTCACCAATGCACTTCATCAAGAAGCAAATCCAAAAATAAAACCAATTCCAGAAAGAAAGAACCGAAAGAACCGAAACAAACATCCCAAACTATTTATTAACTGGACAATAGAGCGCAAATTGGCTTAGACCACCGCCCCTCACAGGTTACGCCCACCACAGCCAGTCTGAAATTAACCACTTTGCGACCGAGCCAAGTAATTTGATTCCCTTCTTGGTCTTTCCTTCCATTTACTCTGTTTCCGCCAGATGCCATACAATTTCGTTGTTGGCTCTTCTTTGATTTTCCCTGCAATCTGAATGTGATAAGCAAATATGCTGCAAAATTGGCTAGAACTTGCGTCGACTTTAAGATTGCTTTTCTCTGTTTTTCTCTACAATTAAGGGTCAATTGGTCCAAGTCACATGAATGGCAAACAAGTGTTTATTTATCGCTATTGTTTCGATAAGGAACCTGAATTTCAATATACTGAAATCAGGACTCATAAGGGAAAAGGGGTTTCTTTGTAGACTTTTCTAGACTGTGAGAAAGCAATAAGTAAGCTTAAGAAAATACATAGTTCAAGTACTCAATTTAAACATTTTTTAATGTGAATAAAAAACACATTTATTAAAACATTTAGAAAAATATTGTATTCTGTAAACAATATATTATAACTATCGTAGCAAAAAAAAGGTCTTTATTATAAAGTAAAAAATCCAATGTTTGAACTGGTAACTAATATATTCTCTAGGGTACTGAACCTATGACCTTTTCCGCGCGAACTCCCACCGCTTCTCACGGCGGTTCATATATCAAATATCAGTGAACTTGTCTCACCGCGCAGATAATAATAATTACTTAGTTGGCAAAGTTATTTATTGGAAGCAACGTGGTCGGACCCTGCTTAATTGTGATAATTGCTTAGTTTGTGAACTAGTTTAATTGCTTGTACGTGCTGGATTTGGCCTCCTGTCCACACATCCTTGCCATCTGGTCATTAAATCAGAGTGATGAGCTGACAACAAGCCATCTCCATACTAGATTCTAGTGTTTCCCCCCCCGGGTGGGAGCGTGGAGCGAGCTTAGCACGCCCCTTTAAAACACCGCCCAGCACTAATGAGCTTTCGTCAACGCGGCGTATACGCATTTCGTTCATGGCAGGCTACAAACTCGTAATCTGGCTGCGAATAGAGGCAATGTGTTTCTATTTGTCGTTGGCCACAGAATAACACTGATTTATTGGTATGGCCTCGCCAGTGTTCCTAAGGCTTTAATTCAAAACCAAAAGTTTATATGAAATAATATTTTGACAGCTTACAGAAGAAGCTGATACAAACAAATCGTAATTTGTGATATTTTGAGAATTTACAAGCATATTTAAAAGCAATGAAGCCTTAAAATGAGTTTTAGGAAGAAAAATCCGTTAAATCTTTCAAATTATGTATCTTTCTAAAGCTGTGTTGTCTGAAAAATAAAAAAAAAAATAATAATAAAACACAAAATCTCATTTATTTTAAATTTGCCACAATTAATCCAGCCACAGGTCCAGCCAGAAGGCCGCTTATTAGCTGTCTTGAGCACATAACTATTTAATGACTTGGTAAACACAAGGGCCAGACACTTTAAGTCCTTCATTGAAGTGCAACAAGTCCATGGGTTATGTACAGCATTTAAGTTTTTAAGCTTTGTGGGCTTAATTAGTCGACGCGCTGGAAATGTGGCCCAAGGGCAGGTAAGCCGTTTTTTAAAGGCTTGTCAACGGCCAAATGTAATTGGCAGTCGACGGAAACACGAAACAGAAGCTGTTCCAGGAACTTTGCCGCCAAAAAAGTGTCAACAAGTTGTAATGCCAAAGGTTTTCAGCCACTTAAATGTAATTTCATTAGCTAATTAATTGCCAAGCTCGTTACGTTCCGAATGAGGAATTACCAAAGGGCAAAAGTATTTATAAGCTGCGAACTCGAATAAGTCAGGACCCTCATAAATTGTTTGAGACAATTAGGCATCCGGCGCATTAACAGAGCCAGCCAAACGGATTGGCAAATTAATCTCGAGCCTGGTTTTTTATTCGATTCAATTATTCAAATTTGGGGAAGCACAAAAAAAAGCAGAGTATAATTAGGCCAAAGTCTTGAAATAAGGGAGAAGGTTTCACTGAAAATTAGAAAATATATGAGCAAATAATTCATAGCTTTTAATTCTAATTAAGAGGTTTTTATTTTTAGATGTGCTTCTAATATAAATTTATTAAATTAGTAAGATAATTGCTAAGGTGGCTTTTGTGTGTTTTAAATCTAATTTAATAGTTTTTGATTGTTTAAAGGAAGAGAAAAGGCAAGTGTTTCATATTGCTCTTCAAGCTCTTCAGACTCTTATTGAACCCGTTTTTTTATATATATCTTAAATATATTTCTGGGCCGAGCAGTCTGCAGCAGAGGCACCTTCCCTGCGGTTGGTTTGCTCACTTGCAACACCTTCAGGGTCCCGATGCGTCGTTTTGTTGGCCCAGCCAGGCGGACACACCCGTAAATCAATCAGGCGCACTGGTATTTTTTAATATGAACCAGAAACCGTTCTCAGCTCCTGTCCGTCGTGAAATGCTTGGTTTCCGGGTCATAGCAGGAAGGGAAAAATAAACATCCATATGCATTGCTTCGAGTGCCTTGCGGGAGTTCGGCCAGAGGTCGATGCATATTCAGGAGAAATCCTATCTCAATCCATACGTCATGCGGAGCAAAAATATTAAAAATATATTAAATAAATACCAAACCAATTTTCCGATTTGTTCTGATTGCACAGCAAAGCAATACATTCTTCTCGTTCAATTTATTTTTCCGTGCTATTCTGCTTTTGATGCAAAACGTGTAAATTCTATTAGTCCCTCTGATTGTCAGGATGTGAGATTAAAAAATTTGAATGACAAATATGTCCATGTTGATTCGATTAGAATGCGTCGCTGAATGTTGGCAATAAAAACCAAGAAAAATCAGTGTACATATAGGGAAAGGGCCAATCGAAACGGGTTATCAAATTACTCAGTTTTTTACCAGCGCCTTTTTTATGTTTAAATTGGAAAAAGAGTTAGTGCGGACATTGACCACTTTCTTTTATAATTCGAAATTAAACTGATCCTTCAATGTGCATTCAATTAGATTTGTCCAAGCATTAAATTCTATAAATAAGATTTAAAAAAGAAAGACTACCCGAAGTTCCCTCGTTATCATACACAAACAATATGCTTAAAATTAAATATTCGCCCTGACTTTGTTTAGACGAGTCATGCCGCCATAAGTCGGCTAATGTGTTGGCAAATTCAAAAATAAATGGAATCTACTGCCGCTGGCTTAGCGTAATGCCAAAGTATGTTTACAGTATTCAAATGAACATTGTTACGCCGCCAGGAGTCCATCAACAAGTGCACAATAAGGAAAACATGCCGAAGAGAAAACTGCTTCTTTGCGGAGGAGGAATCGTCTCCCGCCGAATTAAGAGTAAATAAATGTGCCTTGTCCCTGCTCATTTGTTTGCTTTCAATCATGCAGTAAACAGAGGGATATGTGAGCACTTAAAATAAGCGAATACATGTGATGCTGCTGGCTCGAAATGAAATAAGGCAGAGCCCTTTAAAGCTGGCTCAGGGTCGGATAAATGCGGACGTAAATATTACGTATACGCCGGGTGTCCATAAAATTACACTGGCGTTGGGGGCCTCTGTCCAGCCCATCGGAGCAATTAATATGAGTGAGAATAATTATTCGATGGCGAGTCTGGACCTTGCTTAATTCTTTGTTCAACTTGGCGGTCTCTTTGTGAGTCGCTTTGAGTGCCGGCAAAATGCTATTCTGTGTCCTTAGGACTTTTTACGGGCGTCTAAAAATGGGGCGCAATTTGATTTATATAACGTTTTCATTTTTGTGCGGCATTTTGTCTGAATGAACACGAATCTGACTCTGTTAGATGCTTTGGTCTCGCCTCGGCCAGGGCTGATTTATGTATTTCTTGAAATAAATATAAATAAAAACCGTGCCAAGTGTAAGGCGAGGCGTTGATTTTTCCGCGGGAGTTTGGGGAAGCATGTCAGACAATTTTCAATTATAAAATGAATAAATACAGCATTTTCTGTGCTTAAATAGCTGAAAATTTGAGCATGAGTATAGAATGTATTTATTGTAAGGCGAAATTTAATTGAAAAAATAATTCTAAATGAATGAATAATGGAAATAAAGAGGAAATAAAAGTAAAAAAATCCACGAATGGTTACCGTTTAATTTAGATAACAATCTATTAAATAAAAAATTAGTTCAAATATAAATCAGTTAGGAATTGTTCCAAGACAGTCTGAATAATTGTTTCATTCTATAACTCACTCTCTTCCCACTCGCTAGAAAGTAGACAATTATTTGGAAATTTGCTAAGACTGCCCTGGACTTTCCCCTTTAATACTTCATTTCACTTTTATTTGGGTCCTAATGAGCTTTGCAATCAAACGGAAATTTTAAGCAAATATTTGCTGTCCGTTGATTTCGACTAGCCGCCGGCGGAGCTTGCCCTGAAGAAATCAAATAAATTAATTTTTCACTCAATCGAGAGTAGAAAGATCCGCAAATCAAAATATCGAAGCATTTAAAAATTAATGAGAAAATAATTGAAACATTTTCCGGCAGAACGGCAGCATCGCAGCACGGCTTGGAGTGCAGCGGCAAAACTTTGCTAATTCGCTTAGGGCCAATATTTTGAAGTAATTAGGAGCTAATTGGGTTGCCTCCGGCAAAGTTTGCACTGGCAGGCCAAGTACGTCACTATTGCGATAAGCGGCATGCAATCGATGTGTTCGTCGGCTATCTTTGCGGGCTACATGCCGCCAGTACATTTTAATATGAGAAATTGTGGTATCTAAATATAAATTGCTCCCTCGAAGCAGAGCATAAATCGGGGAATAATAATCGCTACTTTATCGGGCCATTCCCCCAATGCCCTGGCAAAGCCAGATAACTCGCTTTAGGATTAGATAGGACGCTATTGACCAACTTGATTCTCATTGTTTATACTCACATTTGGCTTGCGAGCTGCGACTTTATTTCTGCTGATGGGAAAGTGATTTTGCCATCTAATTGAATCAATCAATGGGCTCATTGTATGGACAATGAACTTTTCCAGATTCTTGTTTATATGTGAGTTAATCGGTTAATCTCAGAATCGATTTATTCGGAACTACTTTTCTAATATTAACTACACATTGTTTATTGAGTGAGTCATTTATTACATCTACATTTATTAAACTAATAATCCATTACTTTGTTACATCCTTCATAAATTAACTCCCAGTAATAATTCAAAATATCAACTTAAAAATTCCTCTCGCGGTAAATGTTCACAGCTTAACAGGCACTTGAAAGAAATAATATAAATAAGGCCCATTGCACACTTATCCATAAACGAGTGTATGACACGACGACTATTCGTACATGGCTTTGCGTGTCACATAAAATGGCGCAAAGTGGCCATCAAAAAATTGACAGAAAATCGAGGAAGGACGACGGGTGCGCGCCATGCCGCCGGAGAGCGTGGGTATTAAAATTGAAAATTGAGGAAACACATTTTTCGCATTCTGCACCATTGGGCCACCCACCATCCATTACCATTGGCTGAAACATTATAATATTTTACTGTGCGTTAAATGTCATTTCAAATTTATGGTTTGTGGCATATAAATACGGTGTAACAGGTCATATTGAACGAGTGAAAGCATTGGGGAATTCCCAACAACACCAACAGACGAGCTCATTTTGCAATTGCAAGTGACACATGGGAATTAAAACGGGCATTGGACAACCGAAATAGATGTAATATGTCACAGAATAAGCCACATATTAATGTTCTATTAATATTCATTGGGAATGTGGGTGCATCTGTTTGGTAGTCTTCTAGGAATGACGCTTTTGTAGATACGCAGTATGGTTAATGAAATATTTCCCTTCGAACATGGAGAATGCCACTCATTAAACACACCCGCGACCAAACCACTACTCAATTTTCCTAGCACTCAAAAAAAATCTTATTAAATTGAATACGTAAAATATTTTAGATTGAAATTAATTCCAATTCAATTCAAAGTTTGGAGTAAAATAAATTTCAAAGAAACACTGAATTTTCTTGACCTTAAGAGGAATAAATAATTGTTTCAAGTGCATCCCAAGCAACCAGCCTACGCCATCGGTGTTAATAGAACAACACTCACATGGTTACTGCACATATAGCCGCAGCCTTCATATTGCATTGCAAGTACATTAGCAAAACCACAAAATGAGACAGCGGCAAAGGCAGGCCGAGAAGGATATGTAGTGGTCTTAGCTCGAATTGCTCTTTAAGCCGCACCATTCCGCCGCCAACACACAACTCAATTCAAAATCGATATATCTTTGGCGAACCGATTTGACTTGGTTATGGGTCCGACCTCATTTTCTATTTATCAATGCGTCCACTGGACATACAGTCCACAGTCGTGCAATTGATTGACGACCCCTAACGGTTTGCTAGTCGCATGAATTCTTTATGAGCCCAAGTGCCACGTTGCTATCGAGGGGATACTTTGCGTAGGTCAAAGCAGCCCCAGGATAATTACCCCGAAAGGTTAATCCAAGGCAGAAGTATTATTATCTTAATAGAAAATGATAATACCATAAACGGAAGCTATTTCATTTAAATTGGAATCTAAGAAAGGTCTTTTAAAATGTGAGGTACTTAATTTTTAAATAACTTGTAATGATCTAAACTTTGAAAATAAACTTCAATTTAACCATTACCTCCACTGACTAAGAAATGATGAATCATTTTATTGAAATATATGTACATTATAAACTACTTTGTTTGTTGATTTGCTTGGAGGATACTTTATTTCCTTTGATCTCATTTCTTAGTATTCTTCGTAAGAATTTCTTGCCACATAATTAGGAATGAGGGCTCCCGCTGTATTAAATTCTAAATTAATATGCTGCAGTCGAGTCCATCTCTGCCAAAGCCAAAAGTAAACCCTATCCCCTCGGTGTGGAGCTCTTCAATATGCAACAGCTGTGCCACTTTAAGTTGCATGCGGCGTAGGATCTTCCACAGCCTGGTTCTTTTTCGGCCTTCCCACTAATGGATGCCCCCTTTTTTTCCTGGTGGAGAAAAAGAAAAAAGCCTTTAAGCAAAAACCATTGCATAAGCGCTGGCAATTTTGCACTGCAAAAGTTGTTTGTCCAACACAGAGTCAGTCATCCCGCCCACAGCAGACAGACAGACAGACATGGAGTGAGTGGCATATGGATTTCAGTCGGCTTCCTTGCTAATTGGCTGTCGGATTCGGGATGCAAGTTATGTTGTCCTCTCGGAAACTTGATATCTTCGAGCATGCATTTCATATAATGACAACGCCTCTGCACTTTCATGGAGAATTTGATTTAATAGGATTGCAATAAGCTGCCACTTTGTGTCACAATGGGCCTGAAACCCAGTTAAGGACAAAGCGCTTCCAGCTCTCTCATTACATGTCATATTAACGAAGGCCTAATTAAATTCTGGTAATAGGACTCTGTCCGAACTAATTAAAATTGCATCTTCTCCATTGATCGATTCAATATGCTGCTGGCATATGAAATTCGAAACCTTAAATACTCGGTTTGCTTATTATTTGTGTCATGTGAAATTGCCCGCGGGAATTTCAAGAGTTTTCGTCGCGTTTTCATCTCCCTGGCAATGCACTCAAGCCGCGACAAAAGCTGAATGTTTTTTTGGGTCAACCCGCTTTTCCTCGCTTTCCCTTTCCCTGTTCCTTTTTTCTTTTTTCCTGTTTTTTTTCGTGACAGTTTTCGCGCGCTTATTGTGTGCTGCTCATTTCGGAGTGGGTGGCCTTTAATGGGCATATTAGCACTTGCCGGAGACTTGAGCAGCTCTCCAGCTGACAAGCAGATTGTTCTGCTTGGCGGAAGTCTAAAACTGAGCGGAAACGGAAGAAATAAAACATAGAACTTTAGAAAAGAAATTTTCGCAGGAAGACAAAAGCGGAACTAAGAAATTAATATGGGGAACTGGCTAAAAGAAAGCGATGTAAAGTTCGTTTCTTAATGTTAGGTTTATAGTAGTGTTTTCTTTATTTTAAATGTTAACTTTGGTTGCCTTCTTTGGCAAATAGACTTAAAACTTTAAATCTAAACTAGTAACGTCATTTAGTTTCCTAAAGTTATTTAGAGCACTTAACTATTTTATTAAACAATTAAGGAAACCTTAGTCAAGTGACTGTGACTGTGAGAAAGCGTGTAATCAAAAAGCAATTGGCTTTAAGCACCTATCGTAACAAGGCTTTCTGGAAGGATTACTCCTTTTGGCTTTAAAAATAAAAGTTATAAAAATAACGTAAAAAGAATATTAAAAGGTTTAATTTTGTGTTGCCCCAATTCAAGCCTTAGGCCGAATCTTGACTAAACACAAGAGGTGCGAGGGGCTGACATGAAATAATATTATTACAAATTTAATAGCTTTATAATCTCCATGTTTGTTATCAGACTGCGTAGACACAAATTCATTTCTTAAATAAGTATTTATTTTCTACAATTGGTATCAAACTGAATCTCAGAGATCTTTTGTCTTTTAAGAAAAAACAAATAAATAGAAACACAAATGAAAATGACTAAAATGACTACTGACGGGTAAAATATAAATCTTATTTAATTTTTTGGAACTTACTGTCATTCCTATACATATTCCTGTATACTCACTTAGAAAGATATCCTTCGTTATATTATATTTTCCGTGTTCATGCATTGTTTGACCAATCTTGCCTAAAATTTATTGTTACTCCTTGTTGGCTACTTGGAATAATATACAAAAATGAGTTTATACAAAAATGAGGACCTCCACCTCCCTGTATGTGGGCGAAACATTCATAATACAACACAGGAAGCTCGACGCGCGCATGTATAATCTTTCAGCTAGCTGTGCTCATCCATCTACCAGCTGTATTACCTGGTCTAGAGTGTCGGGCCAAGACAATTGCCATTGTTCACATGTTGCGCCGGAAAATACGCGGCAGAAGATGGGGAAGGTGAGCTGGGACATTTTATTATTATGACGAGTGCGAAGCGTGTCAACAAACATGCAACAGTGAACACACTGTCACTTTGTGCACACGCACAGGCAGGGTTGCTGGGTCAGCGTGTTTTTCTCCAAGAGAATTAGTTAAATTCATGAAAAATATATAAGAAATTGTGTGCCGAAATTGATTTATAAATTTAAAGAAAGGTTAAAGTATTTAAATTCAAATCAAATCTGCAGCGAATAAATAACTAAAAACCAGCAGTTGTTGAAAACAATAGAAAACCTAAGAAATACTAAGCTCCTTTCAGGTTTCTATAAGCTTCCTTAATGTTCATTTCCCTTCGCCAACACCTAAAAGGACCACCAACACTGTACAGCCAATTTGCTCTCAGAAGCAAATACTTGCACGGCTTAGCTCATACATAACTATAATTCACTCGCATCACCAACAGCTGCTGCAGTCCTGGGTGCCGGGGATAAAAGAAGGTGAAGAAGGCTCTCATAGGTGACTGGTGGGAGGTGGAAGGTGGGCGGTGGCAGGTCGCTTGGGTCAGGCAAATGTGTCAGCAGTTTTAACTAACTGCATGTGTAATTTTAGCTGCATCCGATGTCCTGTCATCAGTTCAAGTCAAGCGTGGTGCATGTGTAATTTGCTAGTGATAAGCCGGTTCAGCAAGAGCTTGCCTGCCACTTAATGACCTTGCACCGCCCCCTTCAATTTCGCAGGCGGAGAGAGCCACAAAACTCGAAGAAAAGTTAATCATAGGTGACACTAATTTATAGGCTTGGCAACCCAAGATACTTGTTGCATACCATCATCAGGAGACAAAATTGAAAGGAAACTCTAATCAAAGGGGATGGCTGCCATTGCCGGTTCTTTTTAGGAATTTAAGGCATATATTTATAGCTTTAACCTTATGGTACATATGTATCTACTGCCGAAACAGGCCTCTCGAGAGTGTGTGTTGCTGTTAACGACTTTAAGGCACGTTTAAATGAGCAAATATTGACCAGGACATGGCCAACGCAAGAGGATAAGGAACCGGAGAGGGCAGGTGCTGAGCCACATTTTGACTAATTGACCTGGGGCCACCGGATGATGGCAGTGTGCGAGTAGTTCCATGAGGACGTACGAACCCCAAGGCAACCTATTAATAAAGCCAGAGAAACTCTCACGCTTAATTAAGCTATCGATTTGTGGCTGAAAAAAATCAAAGAAGAAAATAAACGAATTGAAGTTTGCAGGAGATTTGAAAGCGAAAACTGGTCGACAAGGTAAGGTGTGTGTTGAGAGAGAGTGAGAAGCTAATCGATAGTGATTTGTAAGTGAAACCGATGCTCCTCTGGCAAATGAAAGTTCCTGATTATTAGCTTTTAATGTTCCATCTGCAAGATTGGTTTTACTGACTTTATCTCTTTAGTAAATTTTGACAATGAGGGAACCGGGTTTTTAAAACATAAATATCAAAAAGATAATGACAATACAAATTAATTTCTGAACATTACAGAATTAAGTTGACATTTTGTCAGTTTAACGAACTAAAAACATTTATTTAAGAAAACGTTCTCAAGATATTATTTTTCATATGAGTAATTCCAGGTCTAGAGAGCCTAAATAAGTTTGCATAATCTAATTATCTCTACCACAAAAGCTGTATAGATATATCTTTTGATTCCTCTAAGAAATGATTAAAGAACTAACCATGCGAACTCTGCTTTCTAATGCAACTTCGTAACAATTTACCAAACCCAACTCATTCTGCAGAAAGCCACTCGAAGAAGCTCTCCAAAATAATGCCAATAGATATTTGAATAATGCTCGTCCACCGAAAGTGACAATTGAACGGACACAAATGCATTTTCACTCTTGTCTAGACGCTTGAGTGTGTCCCATTTACCCATTCAGTATGAAACGCACATGGCACTGCCACCCGCCCTTTTTGATCCACTTGGGCTAGCTTTTGTTAGCAATAGGAAATGGGTATCCAACTAATAGAATTGTGCACCTTGGGTTTAGGTTTGTTATCCCACCTGCCGAACTTAAGAATAGTTTGTTCTTTCACCTGCATGGCATCCCTCACTCTCAGTTGACCCTCAATGAATGCGAACAAATGTGGCCAAGTGAACCGTACGGCGGATGCCAATGACATTCAGGCAAGCTAAGTTTAGCCACTTTTGTGTGTGACAAAACTTTCGAATGTTCGTTAAAAGAACTCTGGACATGAGCTTATGTAAATGCCATTCAAACGCTGCCTGGAACACCCCTTTGCGCAATTCCAGAACGACCTGGCGACCTGCACTTCTTCAAATGCAAATGCTTATACAATTTATGGCAGACAGTCAAAGACAGTGCCATTTCATTCAATACACTTAACTCACGTTGAGTTGAGTGAGCGCTCTGCAATTTGTTAATGAAACGTCTTTGGCATATCCCTCAGGTTGCGTCTCAGACAGGATCATTAATTACATATATTGAAAGCGGGGAGAGTGTGCCGCAATCGATCAAAATTAATTTGATGAATGCGTCGCGGTGTCGGTAGCTTTTGGCTTTGGCACAGGTGGATTTAATTGGAGCTCTTAGAAGCCAAGTGCGGTGTGTGCGGTCTAGAAATAAATACAAGGAAATGCCACCTGTTAAGAGCACTTAATATGGCCAATCTGATGACCCTCCTGAAGGCCCTCAAGACATTTAATAAATTGTTCATGCTGAGAGTTTGTTATTTAGGTTGCCAATGAGCCAAGAAACTTGGGTTATTTGTAATTGGTACTTAAATTGTGAGGTTTTTGCTCTCGGAATATAAACTGCAATATTAATATTTGTGTTTAAATACTATAGAAGGTTGTGTATGAAAAATATAAAGAACAGAAGCATAAACATCTATGCAGAAATAAATATATTTAAAGTAAGTCAGATGAATAATATTGTTTCTGCCACTTTAAGTACAGCTTAGATGACAATTTCTGACTGCTTCCGTGGAACATACAAACCCAGTTTAAGCCTGAAATTGAAAGGAAAACCATGCACTCTTTAACTGTACTTCAACTGCATCCAACACCAAGTTTCAGTTGCTAAGCAGGTGAAAATGTAGCTTTCAAGGCATTGCTAAACTGGCCAACGACAAACAACATTCTCAGCTTTCAGTTAACAGAAGCAAAAACAGAGCCAAAGACAGAAAAGTGCCCTACTACCGAGAGCTTAGTGTGAAATTTGCTCAAATGAGAAGGGGTGACGAGCAATGGAAAGTGTATGTAAGCCCAAGCCATTCACCTCGAATGACCAACTGCATGTCACATCAGTGTTGTCACAAACTTGAATTACCAAGAAGGTAAGACAATATAGTCCTTGGGTAGTTCCTTCTATAAAAAAAAACGTTAAGAGTTGTAAGATAAAATCAGCACAATAAAAATTGAAATACAGTTTTTACGAAAACTGTAGAACTCTGTTAAATTTGTCAGCACTGTGGCACATTACAGTTCACAATTCAACCAACTGACGCTACCAATCGACCTGACCGCAATCCTAGGCCCCGCTACCCGCTCCTCTGGCTGGGCTCCTCTGGCTGGGCTCCTCTGGCCGGGGCTCCTCCTCTGGGGGCTAGACATCTGAGTGGCTCGAAATCCCCAGCAATTTGTCGCAACAACTCGCATTACATTACAAAACGATGTGCAAATAGAAACGGCTACGAGGGCGGCAAACTAAAGGGATTTGCCATAATGGTCGCCCCAAAGTATCCTTGGGGTTTTTGGTCTGGGTTTTGCTTTTTGCTATTTTTCCCACTTGCCACGGGATCCGGGCCGATTCTACTATTAAATAACGGCGCCAAACCAGCGGCGGACAAAGGAGAAAAGTGTCGGGGATCAGGCTTAGTTTTGGGTTTACTCAGTTTACCCAGCGCATTCATATTTGGTGGAGCATTAAGTTTTATTTCGTAATTGCACTCGCTTCCTGTCCTCCGAACAGTTCTATTGACCATTCTGTGACATATCCTTCCGCTGTGACCTTCCTTTCACTTGGCATTTCCCTTGTTCGAAATGTGTTTCCCAACGAAGTTCATATGTTTTTACAATGGCTGCCTTTGTAATTGTATTTTAATTAATGAGAACATCAGAACATGCAGCATCAGAACTCAATTTAGTTTTTAGGGTGGCTATAAAAACACAGTTGACTTGGTATAAAAAGCCAATTGATTGGGTTTTTGTTGGCCTTTGCCTTGGCATGGCTGTGCATTTGAATAAACTATTCATTTTTTAAATCTAAATTTGAATTTAGAGAAAATTTCCTGCTAATCTAAGAATAATTTTTAACAGGAAATAAACTGTAATTCAAGCCGATGATTTGGTATTAAAGATTTCGCAATAACAACAAAAATTTCTTGTGAACTGCGTATTGTTTACATTTTCCTTTTCTTTGTAAATATTATGTAATGCTTTAAGGCCTTATTTTAATATATTCTAACAATAACAATAAAATTGCAAGATAATCAATATTTGTGGGTGCTTTTTACGATGTCAACATGTGTCGTAGTTTTGGTTTTCAATGTCAAGCGAGATATTCTGTGTATTGAGTTTCATTACTCTTTAAGTAAATGGCCAAAGTGGTTTTATTGAGATGTACTTACCACAGAGGAGCGATATCCCAGCTTATTCTTAAGTATTTTGTTCCCAGAAATTTAAACTCATGATCCCTGAGCTCTAATGTTGAGCGCAACCCATTGTTTACTCAAGAATTATTAAAATGACCTTAAACATTTTCCATAATTAAATTATTATTATCACTTTTGTGTCTGTGTATCATAAAATGAGTGCTAAGGAACCCATTAGCATCATTACTGGGACAGCCGCAAATCATAGAGCAAGAACCGAATTCACAGACACCTCACGGCTCTTTTGGGACCAGAAAGCGACGCAAAGTGTACAAACCGTACCGTACCGCATGTTTGTCAACATAAAAAATACATTTGTGTCTGCGAAATGCTGAAATTGTGTATATGGCGGACAGTGTGCTATTCTATTTTGTATTTGGGCACGTTCCATACGACACATCTCATATCTTCGGTGTCCTCAGGGAGCCGTTCCATTTCTGCCGGGCGTTTCGCGCTTCAATCTGGAAACGAAAAAAATCCAAGGATTTCCCTTTCATAATTCATAAACTCGATTTAAAGTTAAAGCAGGCAAGTGGAAAAACGGAAATCGTTCGCCGGCAACAGCTGGTTCCCCCGACATCTTCATCTCGTGTCGCCCAATCGCTAAATTATTTATGATTGTCCGGATATGAAATGAATGGAAAGAGTTCAGGCTAATTAACTTGCCAAAGAAAAGTTTTATGCGAATTGAACAACAATTTTAATTGCATTCTACAGGTGCCGAAGAACGGGTTCTCCCGAGTCAATCAAGGAAATCGATTTAAATAATAGTGAGAAAATGAGTTCCGACGGGAAACTAATTTGAACTCAAGGAACAGGTTTAAGGATGACAGAAAATGTCAATATATCGATACTGTATGGATATTTAAAAGTGATCAAATCAATTAGAAATAAACTACAAGACGCATTTTGAATATTTCCAATTTCAATTTTATATTCTATCAGAAAATGTACAAATCCCTCTAAAAATATTTCTACGTTTGCATCACAATATATAGTAGGATTAAAGCAAACGTTTTGAATGGATATTTAGGCCTTAAAAGCTTTTTCTATAAATATATACATATACATATATAGTATGTGCTTTGTGCGTCGAGGAAATCTCGTTCTTCAATTTTAATTTGCTGACCAGCACGTTCGCTGTCTCGCCCAAAAGTTTTGCTTGCTCTTGAACTCCCTGGCGCTATGATAAAAAAGTTTTGATTTGCTGCCGTTTTATTGTTTGTTGCCCATGCAAATTGTTGGCGACACTTAATTTTGTTTGCAAATACTTTTGCATATTTTGTAGGGTTGACTCAACAGCAGAAACAAAACCAAACTGTTCAAATTGTTGAACAAGTTTGGCCATTATTCAATGAAAATAAATCTAATACATTTTTTGTCAAAATGAAAGTGGAATAGAAAATATTTGAACACTAGAAAAAAGTAAGTTTAGCTTTGCTATAAATTTTATTATTTATATGTAATGATTTTTAGAAATTAATTTAGATTTCTAATATAAATGGGTTTTCCAAAAAGAATTCGTTAAATAAATAGCTAAACTTCAATAACAAAAATTAAAATGTTAGCATCATTAACCTTAAATAATTATGCTTCTATTTTAAAACAATGCCCCATTGATTATATTTTTGGCAACGATTTTCCACGACTCAGTGTTCATCCTTGAATATTTTACCCCGGCCATAATTTGCCTTATCGTTTTCCAGCACTCACCGAGTCCTTCGCCGGGGTCTTCACTGGAGAGTTATTTAATTAATTAACACAAACTGTCGCTTGTTTCACGCTTCAGCGTGCCAACGATGTTAATGGGCTTTCAATTATGTGGGGAACCCCCGCCCGAGGTGGCACCCGAGAGAGTATGCAAAGCCAAACAAACTACGAAATAACAGTGGTCTTTGCTTGTCGCGAGAGTAGATGGGCACCAGAGTCCCAAGGATGTCCTCGATTGTCAGTCAGCAGGCAAGAAATAAAAGCAACTTTTCACAAACTGTCACAGGGATTTTGTCCATTTGATTGCGTGTGTAATTACAGCGGCACGCCCACTTGTTCTGTCCTCCTCTCAGTTCAATTTCAAGTTTTTGTCCAGCCGTAAAGCGAAGGAAAAAAAGGTCAAAGGCAAGCCGGGACAAAAAGCAGGAAGGAAGGTACCACCGGCATTAAGCTGCTCCGACAAAGTGATTTGGAGTTTCACATGAAATTGGAATTGAAACAGCGAATTTGGACATTGACAAGTCCGAGGCTTCAGGAACAACACCATTGACTTCAAAAGGATGTCATTATTTCCTTCAAACGCTGGTCAGAAGAGAAACAGTTTTGTGAGGAAGCAAGAAATAAATATGTCCTCGACCTGCATTAATGTTGATATAGCAAAGAGAAGAAATCATTCACTAAGAAATTATTTTCATTTATTAAGAAAATCATTTCACCGAAAAGGCCTGTCTGCAAACAAGTCTGAGTCCTCTTCCCTTCCCTTTGCGGAAAGTGCTCAAAAATGTATAAAAGCCTAACTCTCATTAGCTAAGCCTGAAAATTCAAGCCACTAAGCTGCTGCTTAAAATAATACAGAGAAAAAACACTTGACTTGAGTCGCGCATTAGCGTCACAAGCCGCTTACACAATAATGAAAGCCTACTGCTTGAGCATTCATTTGTAATTAGAGCATAAATTTCAATTTCACGCTTGCCACCACAGAATAGCGAGCAGTTTTCCGGGAAAGCCTCCAGACGCCAGCCTCCAGTCTCCTGCGTCCTGCCTGCGTCCTGCCTGCTGTCCATTGTTAGGCAACATTTAACATTTTATACTGGGAGCGGAGCACGTGCCCAGACATTATGTTAATGCCAAATGAACAAACAACAGAGGCGCCACACAAAAACAAAGGGGGAAAGAGGGCATCTGGATGCTGTTTTATCTACGCTTTTCAATAAGTTGTCAACGGCGATTTATGACCATATTTTATGGCAATTTTGCAGCAGGAATAATGTGCTGATAGTAGATACGTGCAGGTGCAACAAATTACACTCGCGAACTCATGTTTCATTTAATAACCAGAGGGTATCGGGAAAACCATAACTGTTTTACATATTTTAGCAATTTATATGCCTTGAAAAGCAGGCAATACTAAACTTAAATATAAATAATAAATTTTACTAAACAGAAAACTAGGAGATGTTCCTGTTTCGCCTTCTTATTAAACTCATTAAAGGCAATTAATTATTTTAAGCAACTTTATTGTAGGGGAAATGCCTACTTTCCTGTTCAAAAAAGACACTTTTAATACCGTGAAACCACTTCTTAAGAGTCAGAGTCCATAATAGATACCCAGACAGATAGCAAGTGCTATGTTTATATTTAAAGTCATCATTGCCATTATGACCATCATCAGTCAATATGCTCAGAGTCCTTGAGCAAGGCTAACTGAGCCAGCCTTGGCAACGCAGCCCGAGACCCGCAGTTAAGTTCGTCCTTGTGGAGCCCGGTTTCATTGCCATTATTGGCGCTTTGGCTGCACTTTGTCGAGGCAATTCACTTAAACAACCTGTGGCAGTGGGTAGAAACTTGGATTTAACAGGAATTTAATTTTGATTATGATGGATGGTCAGCTGAGATGGAGAGCTAATAATTTTTTATTTAATTTTTTAGGAAAAAAAACCAATTGAAATTTAAGGAAAAATATAAAAAACTTAGAGTAACTTATGTATGTATCTTTAATTAATAAAAAATGTATTTAAAATCCAAAAATAATATTAAATAAAATAACCTCGCTCAACAACAACAAAATCAAAGTATTATCCCAAGTGTGCTTCATAAATAACCAATCTGAAACCCCGACTAGAACCTGTTCCCAAATCAAAGCATATTTTTCCCGCAACTTATGCTGACTGCCAAAAGTTAGAGTCTGCTTGGGATATCAACTTAAAGATATAGGGAGTTGGGTGGGTGGCAATAAGTTCACAATTTTTACGCTTTGATAATGACAAAAAAGAAACGGAAAAGGGACGGAAGTCCCATAACACAGAGTTAAGCTGATATTATCTACCCGCCCACACGCATATATGCCAGCCTTGATTTCTTTTTTAAAGCTTTAAAACGTTTTCCGGCCAAAAACACAACAAACAAAAAAAACGGTTATTAGACAGCGGCCCCAAAAAAGACATCAATTGCTGTGTAATCTTAGACATTCCTTGACGGGAAACAGGCGAAAAATGAATCTATATATACGTTTAATATATTGTTCGAACTTCGAAGCCTGCCTGCTGCCGTGGTCATATATTTCGGCCTCTCAGGACAGACATTTTGAAGTGGATATTGATGAATTTATATTGGATTTGGGTCGGCTTGAGTTTAAGTTGCTTTTGCTTCGTTTCGGGCTTGTGCTTTTGCTGCCGACTTTATATTTGAGCTTAAGTGCTTATTTGTTGTTATTTGTAATTTGTAATTTGAGGTTTCTGTTGTTTTTTTTTTAGAGACCTTCAAAAATTGATGACCCATGTGGTCTGTCGACTTTAGCTTTGGTCACGGCTATTAATTTTTGGCCAAAAGGTCCCTACTCACCTACTGACTTTAGAAAACTTGGCTTAAAGCCTTACTTGACACGTGGCGGGCTACGATTGCCTCCGAGATTATGTAAAACATATTAAATCAGTAGAAGACATACAAGTTAAACGCATCAAGTATAAATGCTGCCAAATTTGTCAGAAGACCCTTTTTTGGAGCTCTCACTAAAAGCTGATAAAGCTGCTTATGTAAATGATTTCAAATAAACAGGCCAAGAAAGGACCGAAGGCTTTTACTGAAGTTTTTGGCTTTTAGTCAAACGAGTTTGCCGAAAAATGTGTCCTGGAAATTGGAATTTCTATATTTTGATTGACAAAACCAAGATAAATATTAGTGTTTTTAAAGGAAATAAAATATTAGCATATTATTTGAATTAAATACATTTTTTAAAATATAATAATTATTATTATTTTAATTAGTTCTATTTGAATTTCTTTTAAGGTTGAATGTAAAAATTTATTTCATTTTCATATATATTAAATTATTTTATATACAATTTCAATAGGTAACTTCTCGTCGATACTCAGTCTTAACTCATTTATTTGATTTGCGTACCACTAAAAAACTCTGTTGATGCTGCTGCCCAGACCCAGACGCATACGAATTGTGGAAATAATCCACCGACCCTCTTTTTTTTTGACAATAATATGAACTTCCAACACCAAAGTTTAACTCCGGCGGGAGCCACTCTTTGTACATTTTTTTTTGTCACCCTGCTGGCCTTGTTCGCATTCCTTTGTAATACCCACGGTCCTGGCCCAAATTCTCTAACCTCCTTGGGATATGCAGACGGCAGCCAATCAATCAATGTAAAATCTTTGCAAATTTCTTAAAGACCCGTGTTTTTTTTTTATTTTAAAGTCATGTCTGGTGACATAAAAGCCAATTGAATGTGCTAGGTAAACGACAAGACACCCCCAGGAGCAACGTGAAACGATTTGGGCCAAGTGCAAAAATACAAACAAAGGAAGCCAAGACAACAATCGGCTACAACCATTTCCATGCTAAACAACGAACCGAAAATTACATTTCCTTCCTGCTTCCGGCATCACGTAGCCGCAGTGTGGTCGCCAAGGCCGAATCGCCCGCAGCTGTGTGGATAAGTGTCTACGGAAGTTTGGTCAAGATGGGAAATCTAGAGTCAAGGATGCTTTTAAATTTGAAGAGGAAACATTAATACGCCTCATTATCTCAGATTTGTGGCTATTATAGTTTGGCTTCAGAGCTCTTAAACCATATTTGATAACCTTTATTTAAGACTCCAAAAGATATAATAATTTCCATGAACCCCTGCACTTCCTTTGGAAACAGTACCCACACAATATAAGTCTCAGAATCTTTAGCTAGCTATTAAATATAGAAACCATATTTGTTTTTTATGGCAAAAGTTCCGTTTCATTTGCCAAAAGTTCACATGAGTCAACCAAATTCATGATTTCGCACACAGACACCAAACAAATACACAAGTTAATTCTCATGACAAAATGCGATAATGGCGATGCAAATTGTTTGCTCTAGAGGACGCACCTAAGTTTATCTCAACTTTTGCTCCTCGTCATGCAAGTTTTGGTCCTCGGCAGGACGCCCACCAATGACACAAATGAATGCTTTACTTGCAGACAGAAAAACGGGCGCAAAAAATTTAATCAACATGACTTTGTCGCTTTGGTGTTTTGCTGGTTCGATACTCTGACCATGCGGCGAATATAGGACAAGCCGGTGTCGTGCACATAAAATAGCAAAAATAACCCATGGACGTGGGAAGTGAATTCCTGCGATGCGTATCCAAAGGCGGCAGCTGTGCCAGTATTCAGTTTAATTGGGTTTCGGCGTAAACAAATTCTGATTCATACAGATACAGTTCAGATACAGTTTTTTCCGCGTTATAGAGTACGTTTTTTAAAGGCAAAATATTATTTTTCATATTTACATTTTTAAGATATAAACTAGTGTGTAAAATTTTTTTTTTTTATGGTTTTTAAATTTCTATAGCACCTCCGTAATAATGCATTTAAGGATGAATTAATAGATCTACCAACAGCTTGCTAAAAAGTTGTGTTAAATTTTAAAAAGCAGCATTTTTAAAAAGCCTCTAAAAAATCTGTAACAAAACTTTTAAAAGCAAATAATTTTGAACATAATTCCATTTAGCTACTTTCGAAAGCCAACGCATAAACTATTTTTTATCTAACGTTGTCCAATTTAATTTCATTAGTTACAAACATTTAGCCCGCAAAAAACTAACCACATGGCATAAACAACAAAAAAAGAACCTAGAGAAACGGCTACCAACAGGACGTATGATTAACGCCCAAAAGCCACAAAGTAGGCAGCACAAAACCCACAAAATGTCAGGGCGGTAACAACAGCGGCAAAGTCTCATCAAATATGTTGATAAAACACAAAAGATTACATCCAACCAGGGCCTGGGAAAAAGGGTCGCTGAAGCTGGAGGCCAGCCAGACCACGGCCGAGGCCAGGACCAAGGCATCTAATGTGTTTGTCAAAACGTTTTAATGCCCCTGCCGGGAGCTGGGGTCCCATAAAGCCAGCTAGATAGCCCCGACTGAGTAACCTTTTTGGGCTCTACAGAGAAGGGCAAAGGGCTGGGGGGAAGGGAAAGGCTGACCAACCATAGATGACCTTTTTCGCACAACGAAATAAAAATTGTTAAATAAAAGGCGAATAAAATTTGTGTGTCACACAAATAAGAGTGAAAAAGAGCCTCATCAAAGTCTCGACATGGGCACAAAAACAACCTGTTGTATGTGTGTGTGTGTGTGTTTGGAAGTGTGTGTAAATTGGTTTGTGTGCGAGTGTGTCTGCCAGTTTTGGGGGCGTTAAATGTATTAGTTGGGCTATGCCCTAAAGGCTATTTAAACGTCGTCAATGTGTTTTTCACGCATCGCTTCAGAAGCGGTCTGGCGATGAATCACACTAGGCAACAAAAGAACTGAATAGAAATTCCATGGAATAAATATATTGTATACATTTTCTGAAATAATTTTATTTGATTTTTTGTTGAGATTTTTCTATAGACAAAACTCTTTTTTACTAATGTGGCATATGAAAGGAATATTTAATTGCCTTAATATTTAATACATGTATGGAGTGGAAAATACTGATATTTAATCTTAAAAATTATTTACTTTTAAATTTGCTGTGTTTTTTTATCTAAAAAAATTGTGCGTTACGCATCTTAAACTGATACTATCCTTGATTTAGGCTGAACTTTGACACCGATCCGACATATCACACAGAAGATCGATTTTTTGCAGTTATATAGAAACATAAATCAAATTATATAGCAAAACTGTCTTAAAATATCGAACTATATTTCAATATTTTTTTAAAAATCCATTTGCGAATACATTTTGATGTAATATTTCTTTTTATTTGAACATTTTCAAGACAATACATTTTCTTATTTAGTTTAAAATTAAAATCATCAGAATTACCAATTTCCTTATAATCAAAACCTCTTCCGTGTTACACAGTGCCCTCAGATGAATCGCTCGATGAGGCTCTTATCAGGCCACTCGATGCTCAACACCGTGTTAATGGGATTGCTTATTATGTGTCAATCAAGAATTTTGCCCAACGCTCTCTGGGAATATTCGCTACGTCACGTAAAAATTATTGCTTGACACATTGTTTTTTAAAGCCTATTTAAGTGCGATCTGCTGGCAATAGGCTCAGACAAACGCACATTCGTACATAAATAGCATCATTATCTGGGAAATATCGCACAACTCATTCGTCATTCGTCAAAAGCCAACAACGAGAAGGCGCCGTCGGAGAACGATGATAAATCACTTTCAATTTTGACAAACGTCCCAAATGTCGCGCAGTCTAGGGGCACATTTCATCGCTCAAACACCCACTCTCAGTCACACACACACACACACACACACAGCGAGAGATACTGATACCAAATTTCCATATTGAGTGCTTGGGTCAGGACTGGACTCCGCCAGGCAATTGGCCAGCGCTTCCGCCAGCAAATCACTCTGGACCGACATTTCCGAGATATCATTGACCAAAACGTGCGACAGGAAAAAAGAAGAAAGCGAAAGTCAATTCGATTAAGGTTTGGACAGACATCAGGAAAGATGGATAGATGAGAGCTGAATAAATGGTAAATCATAAAATGATGGCCTGGGTATTTATGCCGTAAAGTGAATAACTATCTGAAAAAATAGAAAATTTATGACAGCTTGAATAGCATTGTAAAAGTTTCCAAAATTTAAATAATAGTATTAGTTTCTAAGGTCAAATTTAGCCTGAAAGAAAACTTTAATCCAGTGTCTAGCAAAGATCACTTGAAATACTTCTTATTTGCTAAAAAAGGTTTTTAAATGAATTAAGCAATGATGAAAACGGGTTCTTTACAACTTTATGTAAACCAAAAAATACAATTTCCTTTAAAAATTAAACCACAATTCTCTGGTCTTGAATATTTATTTAAAATGATTAATTGAAGACCTAAAATAATTGACTTCGAAGGCCTTTGCTATTACTCCTCATGGCGACATCATTTCGTGAAACGTGTCTCTGCTTTAACTACAATTCAATTTCCGGCTCCGCTAGCTGACATCACGTATACGCAGGCTATCACGTATACAGCGAGTTGCATCGCCAGCCAGCCAGATCCTAACAAAATATTTCGCCAGCACTTAACGCCCCAAGGATGAAGCTCGATGCTGTTGCAAAGGCTTAACTTTCAACTTCCGCTTGCAGCGGCAGGAAGAATGCCAAACAAAAGTTGAAATTTCAACCCCTTTTGGGGGTAAGTGTCTGCTTCTGCCGTAGCCTGCTCTGCATAATATACACTGTTCTCATTTCTGGCCATTGTTCGGGCGGCCCTACTTGTCATAAGAACTCCACTCGAAGGGTTTCTTACTTTGCCTTCGGTGCACCGCCCCGAAGGTAAGCAATCCATCAGCATCCGGCTAGTTCATCTCGGCCCGCTCTTCCCCTTTCTCCTGTATTCAAATCCTTCTGTCTTATTTTTTCCCTCGCCCCTGTGTGCTTTCTTATAAATAATTCAATTGCCATTTTACTCGCCATATTCTCCTTGTCGTAAAATGAATATATGACTTGCGAAATGAATTCCAATGAGCACCCTCACATGATATGCAATGCATGAGTTGGTTTTTTGCCCCGCGGACTGCATTGTCTAGTCAATGTCTACTATGTGTTGCGGGGACAAACAAATTGTGTTTCTATTGATTACCTTATGCCCCAACAATTTAATTTTTAATAATAATGGGAAATCCTTTGCCATCGGCCATTAGGCAAGCCATTAGCCCATGACATCATTTTGTGAAATTCATAAATTTGTATAAAAACGGTTGCAACTAATGGTGGCAGTGGCGCAGCTGTTCGGTTTTCTGCTCTCTAACCTTTCGATAGCTTTAACAATTTTGCAAAAATGTGGCAAAAAAAAGCTGCATTAAAAGAGTTTGACTATGCGACACCATTCAGGTGCAGTCATGAATAATTTTCTTTCATGGAATGCTATGCAGTGGACAAAATATATTTCCCAACATAAGTACCACGACTGGTGATGACAGAAAATATATATTTGTTTTGATATTTGGAGCTAAAAGATAATACAAATTGATATTATAATACTAAAATATTTTGAATAAAACGATCAATAATACCGGAAAACGACAAATAAATTAAATACAAGGTTTCCAATATTCTTCAACTATATCTGTATTATAATGTAATATTTCGATATTTTTCGACTTATAAATTTGATATTAAATTGTTTACAATCATTTAAGAGTTTTACTCTCCTTTGTAAGAGACCCAAAAAATGGTTTTGCAAAAAACTATATTTTAGGAACTAGGAATTTTCATCTTTTTCTTCCGAAGAACAAATTTTTTCTTTGCTTATATCTTACGATTTCTAATTTATTATTGATTTTCTTCCGAAGAACAAATTTTTCTTAGCTTATATCTTACGATTTCTAATTTATTATTGATTTTGCTTATTTTTACAGTTTCTCATCAACTCAAAGGGCAAAGGAAAATACGAGAAAATGTTTTATTTGAAGCCCCGACTTAGTCAAGGCTGCGCCTTAGCCCTCGTCTGCATGGCGACCCTTCTGATGTACCATCCCACCCAGGCCGAGACGCCCCCAGCTCAAGGTAACCACCACCCCGCTGCGGGCAGCATCCGGGTGACAACCAACCAATTACGACTTCTTTGCAGGCACTCCCCTGAGCAATCTGTATGACAATCTGCTGCAGCGCGAGTACGCCGGACCCGTCGTCTTCCCCAACCATCAGGTGGAGCGGAAGGCCCAGCGCTCTCCCTCGCTCCGTCTCCGCTTTGGACGCAGCGATCCGGAAATGCTGAACAACATAGTGGAGAAACGTTGGTTCGGCGATGTCAACCAGAAGCCGATAAGGTCTCCCTCCCTGCGCCTGCGGTTTGGCAGGCGAGATCCCAGCTTGCCGCAAATGCGAAGGACCGCCTACGATGATCTGTTGGAGCGGGAGCTCACTCTTAATAGCCAGCAGCAGCAGCTGGGCTCGGAGGGGGATCTGGATCTGGCCGAAGACTATGACAGTGCTTTTGAACGCGTAGTGCGCAAGCCACAGCGTCTTCGCTGGGGCCGCAGTGTTCCTCAATTCGAGGCAGCCAATGAAGACAACGACCAGGTGAGCAGCAAGGACTGATTCCTTTTAAAGCAGAATTCAATAAACTAACTACCTTTACCCCTCATTTAAAATATTTTAACCAGATGGAACGCTCCCAATTGTACAATTCCCTGTTGAACTCCGAGAGAATGCGCCGCATGCTTCTGTCTATGCAGCAGCAGCAGTACGAAGCCCCTGGACATGTGGTCCGATATGCCAACGATGATGATAACGATGCGGATCTGGAGGAAGACACTTCTGAGTTCCAGCGAGAGGCAAGGAAACCAATGCGCTTGCGGTGGGGACGGAGCACTGGCAAAGCTCCGGCCGATCAGAAGAAAACATCAGAGGAACCTTCATCGGTGACTCCCAAGACACAGGACTAAATTTCATGGATGATGGCCAGGGCAACTCCAGAGAAATGCCAACCAATGAAGGGAATCGGAAGCAAGCTACACGGTCAATGTCCCATGCCAAAATATGATACGGAAAACCTTTGAACCCCAAGTTATAAACAGTTTTTGAGAGCATTTTGAGGTACGCAGGGAGGCATGGGCTAAGGAATAAATACATATAAACTTATATCTTATATATACACACATACGATTAACCACAACTGTGCAAATTTTTGGTTTTTAAGGCCAAAGCTGACATACTCACTTGTCTGTAAACTTTAACAATGCGCAGGTAAACAAGGTAAGCCCGTTATATAGACTAGGAGTCTGTGAGTTAAAGAGTAGATATATCTGTTTTCGATCTGTAAATGAGTTTCAATTTAAAGAATTTTCTATTCCCCCCGTGTTTAAATTTATGTTTTTTGAAATCCAAAAAATTTTCAACTTATCCAATCCTAACGTGCTCAATTATAGAAATTTCGAAATATTCAATTACCCCAAACTTTTAGCCGGTATGTATATAAAAAAATATATATTAAACATTTTGAATATAGCGAAAATCTGTTTGAAACGCTAGAAACCTATAGAAATATTATTCTAAAGAAAGATGAACTTTTGATTTTTAAACTTTTAAGCAAACTTCGATTTAATGTTACGATGGAAGTGTTTGAAAAACATGTTGAAGCCCCCGGAAGCTGTATTACTGTAACACTTGTTATATTATGTGTGCTACAAATTATATATGTATATCAACTCTTATATATATTATACGACTATATATATATATATATACAAATACGATGAACATTGTCTATTACAATTTTATTGATGTATTTTAATAACTGAAGAAGTCAAACCAAAGCAAGCATTATGCTGAATATTGTTAGAAAACTTTTGTATATTTAATTTACACCATCATTGAAACTGTTTTGTTTACCGATCCATACTACACACGATGATATAAGGCGCTGTTCTTCAAAAGACCCATATCCCGCTGAGCGCAACTTTCGAGTAAAAATTGTCAAAGCTATTTTCTAGGTGTATATCATTATGTACGCGTATATACCTTTTAATGAATGTAATATCATGAATGTAAATAAAAGAACAGGAATATTAAAAAGCAAACATTTTACTCGATCTATGCAACAATTAAATAACTCAGATGGAGTCAAACTACACCTCTCTCTTCTTTCGAACTTTTTTAATAATGGAAAACGGTTTAAACTTATAGAGGTTTGTACTAGTTTTCAAGTACTCCTGTTTTAATAATATTTATTTTATGATTTCATTTAGATAATTGTGGTAGTTGTGTACATGGAAGTTCATGCTTATGAATCCTCTTTGTTTCTTTGCAGGTATAGCATTTATTTTGATTTAAAAACTTTTTTAATCTCTGGCAAATATAGGTTGCATTGCCAGTTACAGCTTTTCCTACATGATTTTCCCTACACAGCTCACCTACTCACTAAAAGTGCCAACAATTATCAAACTTAAACTCCCACGGCGCCGGCAAGCTGTTGTACGTAATGGGATTAAGCAACAAATGTCAGAAAATTAAACCGAGACCAAACAAGATACAAAAACACCGATGAGTATGGCACCTGGAATGGGTTGGAATGGGCACGGGAATTATCCCGGGCAAGGACAAACAATCAGCAGGAGGAGACAAGGACATTTTTGCCTTCCCAACCTGTTTTGGCTCGGTTTCGACTGCGATGACAGCCATTAACTTTAGCACCACATCCTGCAACCCGTTTGTTGTTGTTTGTTTTGATAATTAACTTTTTAACTCCTAATGTAGGGAGGGATGTGTGTTGACTGAAATTGTTGTGCTCCCCACACATGAAGCTCATTATTCTCGATTAATTGCATGCAACATTGAGGATTCAACACGGAAATGCACTTTAGGATAATACCATTTTTGGCTGGTTGCCTTAATTTGCTATAAAAAGTAATGTTCTGTTCATATTTGACACCATAAGTTTATGCAAAAAATGTAAATCCCACAAAATCAGCTCTTGACGAAGTAGAAAACCAAAAGCGACGCAACTTTAGCATCAAAAATAGTTTAATGGTTTAATTAAATGTTAAATAAAAGTCATATAAAGTAGTTACACTTGTTTTAGAAATTCTGTTTTGTTGTATTACTTATCTCTATTTTTGTTAACTTTTAGATTTAATTTTCAAATATAAAAATAAATATTACCCATTTCCTAATGGTTCCAGCTTTGTTTATTTTTTAAAACTTTTAAAAGCTTAATTCACTTAGGAAAAATTCTTCATTTATTAAAAAATAAACTAAATATATAAAGGGTGAATTTGTATTTGTTTCTTGTTCATCTTAAATATCAAAATTCTGCAATAGTTCAAAATTAAAACTTAAAATAGTTCAGTCCTGTGTTCGATTTTTCTGGCTTTCTTTTTAAATATAAAGAAGTGTAAATAACGTAATCAGTATAAGGCCAAATATTACTTAGTACTTGGTAAATATTTATGCAAATAATATGCAATTACACACATACATATGCACAGGCAAGCTGCGCCTAAAAGCGCTCTGTAAACACCGAACTTTTTGAACAGGCAACAAATGTGTCATGCCCACACGGAGATGCTGAGGAAACCCTCTCTTCAGGCAGAAACAGAAACCATTTGCGAGTAAAAACGGCAACAAATCGTCTTGCGAATTTCTACCTTATTTACCCCCCGGCACACTGAAAACTTTTTTGTTATTATTATCTAATAAAATGATTTATTAAAAATCCACTTCGTTCAATTTTGAGTTGCGGAAATCAGTTAGAGAGAAGCAGGAAGATCGAGTGCAAATAATGCCAAAAAAAGGGGTTACAACGTAACCAAGAAATTATATGAATTTAACTTACATATTTATAATATATTCGAATTATTAATTTCGCATTTTCGACAATTATAATACCATTTATCAATATATTTCTACATGCACTTTGCCCAGTGTACTATCTGGTATGAGTATGCAAATGAAAGAGCAACAACCATTGCAAACAATGTTAACAAACGCTTCCGTTTCAGTCTGGGCCGCCGGCGCAACTTCTTCCACAGTTAAAACTAATGTGAAAGTTTTAATTTACTCGCGCCTTAGACAAACCGAATACATATGAGAATATAAATGGCTATGTCGATTTTCCGCTGAACATTTAAAGATATTTAATTATAAAGGTATGTATTTTTTGTAGGTAATGAAAAGTACAGAAAAATATTCCTATATCAATCGAAATGGTTTTCAATTTTTACTTTCCTTTATATATAAATAGGAAAAACATCGACGCCTGTCGTGTGTTCAAAAATATACATCTACTTCTTGAGATATTTTCTGTTACCCCTGGAAGAAACAAAGCAAAAACCATTTGACAAAATGTTAAAATATCCTTTAAGGTTAGGTATTTAATATTCATTAGAAAAATTAGAATGAGAGCGGGATTCGACATTGATGAGGGGCTTTGATTCGGGAATACTGGTACGGGTGAGTGAGTTAAGGATAAACATTTAAGAGATTTTAAAAGAGCCGCCACACAGGGAGCTTGACAATGATAATTAAAACTATTACATTAGACTCATGTAAACATAGATATAAAATTGGTTTAGTCCAAGACTTGTCGTATTTGAAAGTCCTCCAAGTTTTTCTGTGGAATAAGACGCAGCTTCATGTCGTTGGCCAAATGCAGAACCGCATAAAAGGCAACCGACGTGGACAGTGAATCCGCCATTTTGGTGGTCAGCAGGTTCGGCAGCTTGCAGTAGACCTCATTGAAACTAGCCATACCCTTAGAGTACTTCTCGACCTTCGGAACTGGATGCGAGGGTATCGTCTCTTCAGCCACGTCGTTTAGTAGTTGCTTTTGGATCAGCGAATTACAGCTCTTTTTAAGATTCTTCATGTCGATTACCTTGGCACGCTTTGCGAATGGAACAATAACTTTGGTGACCTGAAAGAAAAGACAATTTATTTAATACTTGTTAAGTTAAATTATGATGATAAACCTTACCTGCGTCGGCGCCCCCTCAAATTCTGTGCCAATCTCGAACACTGTGTTATTGCAGGCGTCCCTTATGCTAGCATTAAGCTGACTAGGATCCACATCCATTATTCCTTCGCCGAGACAAGCCTCGTCTCCCATAGCCGGCATAACGCTTATATTGGCAGGAACTGCCGCGGTGAAGTGCTCGTTGCCGAATAAATCGGGATCATTGTCCCCATCGCCATGATGCGGTCCTGCATCATCCATATCCGTGCCCAGATCTTCGCCCTCGTCCGAATCCGGCTTGCCACAATGCCGAGATAATTTTATACTCGGCGCAGAGTCATATTTGAAAAAGTAGTCCGGTTCAATGTTGAACTTTGTGGGTAGCACCAATTTGCGGGGATCCCACTTCTTCTGGAAGTTTACCTTGCGCAGCTTTATAGTCGCATCCAGAGTCTGAAATAAGTTCTCGGTAAACTTTCCATAAGCCACTTCCTTGGCCCTTCGCCTCGCGGCCAACTGAGCCGACTTCTTTGGCCGCTGAGCAGCCGGAACTGACTGGGAGTCCACCGGGCCATTGGTCTGGAACAGGGTGCTACGATGCCGTGTGCGTTTGAATTTCCAGTGTGAGGGTCCTGCCCAGAACTGGGAGATCTGCTCGGCCATCGGACGATATGAATACTCAAGCTTCGAGGAGCCATCAACCGGCCGCATATCCTCGATAAACTCTGCTTGCTTACGCAAACGGCGACAATTGTTGATGACCACTTGCTCCTCAGTAGTGAGCTCATCCAGCTCATTGCAGTCCACCTCAAGAACCAATGGTGGCTGCCCGTCCATGTCCGGCATGGGTTCACACTCGCCATTAATGTCAAAGGCCATGGAAAGCTCATTGGCGTTGGGGCACAGATCGTCGGCGCCATCAATGCCGAAGTCGTGGTTATCGTCTTCTTCCATAACAGGATCTGCTGGTTTATCGGTAGGAGCCCGCGGATTAGGATCACTTGTGATGATATAGCCAGTGTGAAGAGGTCGCAGAACCAAGTCGTCGACTTCGGGCAGCAGATCTTGCACCCAATCCGCACTCATCAGCGACTCACTTGGCCACTGCTCAGCTTCCTCATTGGCATTTGCTGTGGTGTGGTCTTTCACCTCCTCCGTTGGCTCTTCTTCGCCATCCCAAAACTTATAGGTGGTGCGTAGCCTTAGCTCCGAGTCCAAACTGGGCAGGATGTTGTGCATCAGGCGATTGGAAGCGTTAATGGACCCAACGGTGGAGTTCAGCTTGCCAAACACCGGATCCTGCAGTGGCGCCGTGTCCAATCGAGCGTTGAGCGTATCCTTGTTCTTGGTCACCGTGGACACGTTCTTCTTTTGCTTCTTTGGCTTGGGAGCCGCCTCTTTTTGGACCCTCCCAGCGTCTTCACCTTCACCGCCAGCCGCCTGGCTAGATTCCGGACCGTCATTATCCTCGGCATCCTCCATTTGCTTATCAGTGAGCGTGCGGGCACTCAAACCAGCCGAAATGCGCATAGCATCCATGTAGATGGAGTCCACCCGCAGACCGTAGACTTTTGAAGATGCCTCCAGCGAGGACCCGGCCATCTGAGGGACAAACGAGAGGTTTAATTTTGTGTTCAGCCTAGTTTTTAGGTCCCCACTTACCTTGAAGTTGCTCATCCGCTTGTGATGGTGATCGAGCAGATTGGCCAGCGAGTCGATGAGCGTCAGGCTCCAGGCGTTGTCTTTGCTCAGCTTGTTGCCGTTGTAGATTTCCAGGCAGGAGCGGATGGTCTCATTGTCCTCAATGGATTCCAGCGTGCTCTGGCGCTTCTGCTGCTGCTGAATCAGTGTGCGTCGGCGGGCCTCCTGACGCTCCGCTTCGTCATCATTGATCACGGTCACCTCCCGGGACATACTCTCACGGTAGCTGCCCACCGCGGAGCGACGCAGTGGCGTCTCCGAGCGCGGCAGTGTCATGGCTTGTGGGCGACAAAGGCAGCTAGCAATGAAATAGGTGAGGATGTCAAGCACCGGCCGAAACAGGGACTTGTATAGTCAAAAGGCGATTGCTGCGTTTGTTTGATTTCCTTTCCTATTGCGTTATGTGCGTTGCGTTTGTTGCTTGTGCTGGTATTAGTAATAGTTTACAGTTTCTTTCAAACGACGCCGCAATTTAGGGCTACACAACGACTAGATGTTTCAGTGTTGGAAAACGTGGCAAGAGTGTTGACTTGGCCAGAAAATAGCTAGAAATAGCTCAATCTCAGCAATCATGAAACTATTTTTGGTAAATTCAAATGACTTTTATAGCTATTAACTAAAAAATAAACTAATTTTAAAGTTCTTATATTTCTGAAAATAATTACTTAAATTAAATTACTTAAGGAACTTCTTAAATTATGTAGGTAATAGTAATAGTTCCTTTTTCACAACTGTTATTTTCCAAACACTGATGTTTTTGCGGTCTCTAACCGTTTTTCACTCTTATTACTGATTTGCCTTATTGTTCATAGGGCTTCTCTATTAATGTTAGCTTCCCTATTCATTTGAGCTCTTGAGTGTACCAAATTACTCTTTTCAAACAATTTTATTATTTATAAAGAAAACATATATTAAAAATAACTGTCGCCAATTTTAAAAGGCGTAAATAATATCGATTGTACTATCGAAGATTTATCAGCTCTAGAACCTTGAGATAGCAGTTAAAAACAATATAATTCCTCTCTTCTGTTAGATTCAATAAGCAAAACGCTGTTAACTCTCTCAATAACAGTAAACACCGTTATTCGTAGCCAAAAGGGAATATAAGAAACATTTTTAAAAATACCACAATAAGTATTTAAGAATTTTTGGAATAGTATCAACAGCCCCACTTTTTAAATAACGATAGGTTTCAGCCGATTATTTTTGAGACGGCACAATGTATCGCGCAATTGTTATCGATAATACTATCGAAGATTTATCAGCTCTGGAACCTTGAGATAGCCGCGCAGATCGCGTTTGTGTCCGTGAATGTAATAGTTTTGTTGTTAACGTCAATCGGCTTCAAATAATCTGTTTCCAAATCTTGGAATATAACTCAATTTATACAGAAATTGCCTGAATCACAAGAATCAACAGCGAAAGCTTTGCCAGGGCAAAGATTCACTCTTGCAATCCTGCAACTTTTGTCGTCGTGCGCCTGTATGTGAGCCTGTGTTAGTGGCCCGAATAACTGGACTTCCGAATTTGCGCAGTTTCCCCGAAACTGTTAAAGGTCCGCTTTAAATTACGGAAAATCAACATGGCACGCGACACTCAGGGAACTCAGGGAACCCAGAGTCAGGCATCCAGCATCTGGACTTTGGTGGAAAGTCAGCCCATGGAGAAGATCGTCTGGGGCCGGTTGTACGGCAAGAACATTAAAATCAAATCGCTGGGTACGAGCTCAAAATATCGTATAATTTATACGCCTTCGTCTTTTTCTGTTGGTAACCAAAATTTGTCTGTGTTTATGTGTTCGATTCCGATATAGTCCGAAAGATATTAATAATGCTTTTTGCATCTATGAATATAACATCTTTCAGATCTGAACAATGACGAGTTCTCCGCAGGACGTGGCGAGGCGAACGATTTGATCCTTACTCTCAACGATTTGTCAGAGAAAATCCTGACGCGCATTTCCAAAGTTCACTTTACTATCAAGCGAGCAAACTGTGATCTGACCAGTCCAGTTTATATTCAGGTAAATCCTAAATCCTAAATAAAATAAAGAAACTACATAAAAATCATGATATACATACACTCTCAATGTTATAATAACTTTTAAAGATTTCTGCATTAGTTCCCACCTGTTTCATTGTTTGTAATATAATATCCTCTACTCGCATTATCCAATTCTTAGGATCTCTCTCGAAATGGGACCTTTGTGAACAATGAAAAAATTGGGATGAACAAAATGCGCATTTTGAAGAACGACGACGTTATTTCCCTATCACATCCCACCCACAAAGGTAATAGTAGGTTAGGTAAACATCGTGAAAGGACAAAAGTAATGCAACGTTTTGCACCTGCCTTACAGCCTTTGTATTCAAGGATCTCAGCCCAAACGAGTCTATGGGTCTGCCTGAGGAGATAACCAATACGTATTATATAAATCGCAAGCTGGGCTCCGGTGCCTACGGATTAGTGCGCCTTGTCTATGACACTCGCACCTGCCAGCAGTTCGCGATGAAGATTGTGAAGAAGAATATGCTGTCGGGCGGTTCGCGACCCAGCACCAATTTGAGCGATCCCGAACGAGTGCTGAATGAGGCCAAGATCATGAAGAATCTAACCCATCCGTGCGTGGTTCGAATGCACGACATTGTTGACAAGCCGGATGCCGTTTATATGGTGCTAGAATTTATGCGCGGCGGCGATCTGCTAAATCGAATCATAAGCAAGAAGTTGCTGAATGAGGAGACTTCAAAGCTTTACTTTTACCAAATGTGCCATGCCGTTAAGTACCTTCATGATCGCGGTAAGCCAATATGTCTATGATTTAACATAACATTTAATATATAATCTAAACGAAATAAACTCTTTAGGTATCACTCACCGCGACCTCAAGCCGGACAATGTGTTGCTAGAAACCAACGACGAGGACACCCTCCTAAAGGTATCCGATTTTGGCCTTAGTAAGTTTGTCCAGAAGGACTCTGTGATGCGAACGCTATGTGGAACTCCACTCTATGTGGCCCCGGAGGTTCTAATAACAGGCGGCAGAGAGGCTTACACCAAAAAAGTGGACATCTGGAGCTTGGGAGTAGTACTCTTCACCTGGTAGGACGAAAATTCTCATTAAAAATATCTTGAAAGTTAACATTTATGCGCTGATATTTACCTTCAGTCTCAGCGGCACGCTTCCCTTCTCTGACGAATACGGCTCTTCAGCGGCCGAACAAATAAAGAAGGGAAAGTTTGCATATCGGCATCCGGCATGGAAGGGTGTCTCGCAGCGCGCCAAGCTTCTGATTAACCAAATGCTCATTGTGGATCCCGCAAAGCGACCCTCAATTGATGACGTTCTGCAGTGTAGCTGGCTGCGAGATGCGGCAATGCTACAGAAAGCCAAACAGCTAATGAAGCTCGAAAGCATGGATATCGAGGAGGAAAATAACTTTCTTGAGCCGCCCACCAAGCGATCGCGGCGCTAATATTCCATTCCATTTACCAACGGTTAGGTTAAGGCGCGAAAAAGTTTTAATTTTCTGGAAAAATTATTCAAAAAACATTTTTCTCCGAATGCCGCCACCGCTGAAGCGTATCACATTCTGTTTGATGTTCCAGTATTTTTGCGGTTGTTTATTTTTACGTGTTGTTTAGTATAAGTTTTTCATTTGATACCCCTCTCTTTGGCTATTTTATAATTCATTTTGAGCCAACTTGATCTGCCATTCTTATTGATTTAAAATTAATCTACTTAACCATTGTTTAGAAACTAAACGAAATTGTTATACGGATGAATTTAATTTGACTTTTCAGCGAATACAAACTGAGCTTTTTGAAATAAAGCATTTGCATTTATATAAGTGAAATGATTTGTGTGTATTTTATTCTGTTTCGTCTGTAGCTACAGAACAAACATTGGCAAAGGCAGGAGCAAAGTTTACAAAGTTATTTAGTGTCGCTTTCTTGTGTCTCACTAATTATAATATTCAAGGAAGAAAATATTCTTATTTTAACCCCAATAATGTTTATATTTCTTTCTTAAAGTTATATATACGATATTTTTTACATACGTAGATCCCCAGCCTGCGTCCTTTATGAAAATAATCATGTATATTATCGTATTTACAGTGTCAATACAGTAATTGCTAGTAATTCCATTCATAATATATATTCTACTGTATACATCTATGCATTGCTACAAAAAATACATAAACATAAGTCATAATTCGGTTAGTTCAAGCTCGCAGCCTAAGTAAAAACTAAGAAATGCAAATGCAGGCAAAAGGTTATGCTGATCACAGGATCCCAAAATTGGCAGTAGAATTACTTTAGGGAATGCGTCGCCATCTTTCGTCCATGTCCAATGGTGACGAGAGTGTTATCATCCGTCCACACTGCGTCCATGAGTCGAGAATGCGTGTCCTGGTTCTTGTAGACAATATCCAGTTCTTCCCTCTGCAAATTGGCCACCTTTACCGAGGCTGGCAAATTGCTCATGGCTGCCAAATGCGTGCTGTAAAACAGACAATGATAATGATAATTTGTACTACTGGTTTTCCAATTATTTACTTACCCATTAATTAGAAGCTTTGAGACATAACCGTTGTCAAAGTAATCATCAGATTTAACTAGTTTTGCAGGTACACGGATATCTAGTGTATGAACTTTTCCATCATAGTCACCTAGATATACGTAATTGGAAGCCCCAAAGGCGGCACACGTAAAACTAATCAAATGGGCGGCGTCGTCATAGAGGCACAATGAAGATGGTGCCGCTGCTCGGGCATCCCAGAGACGGGCACATCCACCACGATCGCAGGTTACGAATTGATCAGACGAGGCGGAGGGTGTGGCCAGGCCAGTCAGTTTGTCGGTGTGGGAGGAGCTCGAGTGATAGGAACTTTCCAAATCAGCTCCGGAAAGATCCCACACCTGGAAAGAGAAATAGAAGTTGGGAATTATTCCACCAAAAATGTATATTATTTTATAGTTTAAACTCACATTAAGTGTGCCATCGGTTGAAGCTGAGACAGCCTTTTGTGGATTTTCATTAAACACGCTCAGCTGGCTAATTGGCGTGGGATGCGCCGAGGATTCGCCAACAAGAAACAGGCAGTAGGGCGACTCTGGATTCCGGACTTTCGAGTAGGTGGACCAGGCCTGCAGGCGAGTATCGCCCAGAGCCACCAGCAGCACGTTGTTGTCCGCATAACGTACGAAGTTAACCGTGTGCTCCGATTGCAGCTTGAAATCCGCTCTGTCCACTGTCATCCGGTTTGCCTGGTTGCGTCCATAGCCAAAGAACATGCCCCACCATTGATGGCCCTCGCGCCTGTTGGTGGCCAGAGCCAAGTGCTGGTGCTCGTTGATGGAAATGCTGTCCCAGCAGTCGTGCAGCCGCGGCGACAGATTCTCAAGGCGGGCATTTAGATCCGCTATATTGAGATTGGGATATTCTAGGTTCGTGGCCAGCTCCAGAGCCGGTGGCGGATTGTGGGTGGCCGGCGTCTGATAGAGTTCCGAACTGCGTTGCGGAAACATCTTAGGTACTGCGAATATATTCCGGAAAACAACGAAAATGGAACTCGAGTCAACGGAAGGAATCCAGCGTGCCCGGCAGAGCGGCGAAAAAAATTTGTGATACAATCGATAGAGCTGTAGTTGATTCATCCCTGGTCATCGATATACACTTCTCGAAAAATTCGAAGAAAAGTAAAAAAAGATAAAAAATAAAACCAAATGCTTGATCACAGTTTAAAGAAATTACTTCTCGAAAAATTCGAAGAAAAGTAAAAAAAGATAAAAAATAAAACCATATGCTTAATCACAGTTTAAAGAAATTACGAGCCTATTTAAAAATTAATTTTAGTATAAAAATATAAATTGCTTAAATAGCTTACTTCCTCAGGAAAGTACTAGATTAATTTTATGTTTTTCTGTTGATCGATGTGTTTATTATGAGTAATTATGACGCCATTTTTTTCGTAGTTCTAGTTTCCTAAATTAATCGCCTTATTTTTTAATTATTTTGAATATCCACAAGTCTAGTGAGAAATAGTGTGGGAAACCAAATAATCAAAATCAGCTGTTTTGCCTGAATCGATAATCAATCGATTGGTAACTTAGACCTATCGCTTAACAGCTGTGCGACGACAACAACTAAACAAAATCAGCTTTATTTGTTGTTGTGCTCGACTCTGCAACGGACGTTACGCGCTAGATTTTTATTTAAATTCTCCCTTCCGTTTACATCTCCGCAGTGGCATAAATTCTGTAGAATCTGTATTTCCCTATAAAAGACCTTATGCTATATCCTTACATAATAACTGAAACTAAGTTTTAAACTGCCTACTGACGCCAGGCAGCCAATTAACAAAGACACGCAAGTGGGCCTGCATTCTGCGCTATTATGCAAAGTGCAGGCAAAGCAAACACAGCAGCAAGAACAACAACATCGTGACTGGCCTCTGGTTGTGTGTAAAAAAAACACAGCGAAATGAAAAAGTGCCTTAGCATTAGAATCGAGCTTGCATTAAAATAAAAAGCGAAGGAACCAGGCCCCAGAATCAAATCAGTTTTGAAGCGCGCCATTTGGAAAAGTCTTTGTTCGGTTTTCCATAAGAATCAAGCTGGTTAAAGCGATTGATGCAAGATGAGCGGGGTAAGAGGCGGCGGCAGCGGACTGCTGGATATTTACGCCATGGCCTGGGAGCATCTGAGACCCGGAAGCTCGCCCGTCGATTGGTGCGAGGGCAATTACTTAATTTCATCGAATATAGCTGAGTTTGTGAACACGGTGCGTATGTGCAATTTATTTTAATATATAGAAAACGTCTCTTTGCTTTGCTCTAGTTAGTGAGTGAGTGACTCGTCATTACCTCGTTGTAGCTGTAGTAGCATAGCAGCTGCAAATTCACTCACACACTGTTACACGGAAAGAGTGGCTGTGGCTGGGCCTTGACCTTTTTTTTCGCAGCCTATAGAGCCAGAGCCACCAACACGACCCAAAGTAAACAAAGGTGGCTGTTACCTACGCTATGGAAGGGAAGATGGAGATGAAGATGCCGCTAAAGAGGAACTAGGAAGAGAGAAATAACAAAATGGGAGTAGAAAGTATTAACAGAAACAGTAGGAAAAACTATTTATT
The DNA here is from genome assembly GCA_008042515.1 of Drosophila truncata. NCBI lineage: Eukaryota > Metazoa > Arthropoda > Insecta > Diptera > Drosophilidae > Drosophila > Drosophila truncata. Next base: position 93,133 of record VNJQ01001016.1, on the reverse strand, counting down.
GCCAATTGAAACAGTTGCATTTATTTTTAAAATAGTAGAAGAACAGACCTCTTGTGACTAATACTCATACTTCTTATCAATATTGTATTTATAATTAATTCACGGTATTAATATCTAAACTGGCACATAAGGTTAAGTCGGGACAGAGACTAGCTTCTCACAGTATTTTAAAATTACGCTTTTAAATATTAACTTTAATTTTTAATCCCATCTTTCTTAAGTTTCAATAAACAACGAAATCTGCATACAAATACAATTCAAATCATCTGCTATAAAAACTATTAATTTCATTATCTATTCAAAATTCTTGACTTAATTAGTATTTCACAATCGCATTATGTTTCAAGTGGCACGCATTATCATCAACTCAATCATATAATATACAAAACAAATCTTAAACAATTAAATGACATAGAAAGTAAAGGACGCTAATACACTGGGGAATGATTTTGACATAAAAATAAAAATACTTTTTAATGGATTTTGTGTTGTTATGAGTAATCATCATACACCGAGACAATTGGAGTTCCTGTTGAATTGTTTAAAACGCATTTTGGCTTTGTTAAAATGTGAATGAACTTCGCTCTTGACACTCGAATGTGGAAAAGGGGAGCGGATACGATCAAAGCGGGTCTTGCAGTATATATAAAAAGATATATGTATAGGCCTAGCCCCATTTCATTATCTATTGCCCCAATAGAACATGCATATGTATGTAAATAATAATCCAACACCCTTTAGATGTGGGAAATGCTCCACTTCTCGCTTTGTTTTGCCACACACAGTAATTAATTGCTGTTAATTCAATTTGTTTAGCAATTTACGTGACAAAGTGCCAATTGTTGAGGTGACACGAACAAAGTAAATAGAATCAACCAATTATTATGAATTGCCAGAGAGGTTTATGATTCAGGAAGTATTTTTTTCACTATGTCTTTTGTTTATACCAATAAACAATAAATATACAAGTAATTTCAAAGTAATGTATATTTTCTTTTAATTCACAGTTTAGTAATTTCTTGTTTATCTTACTCCCGCCTGTGCTGATAATGCTGTTCAAGGAGTATGGACGCTTTGTTACCCCCGGAATCCATGTTATTTGGGTCCTACTCATCGTGGTCGGCCTGAGCTCTATGTATTTCCATGCCACTCTCAGCCTCATAGGCCAACTGCTCGATGAGCTGGCCATCCTGTGGGTATTCATGGCAGCCTTCTCTCTGTTCTATCCAAAGCGGTATTATCCCAAGTTTGTAAAAAATGATCGGTAAGTGAGCTCAGGATGTTGAACAATTGCTATCTGAAGAAACACACACAACTTTTTCCTATCTAAATCCACCGACTTTCGGTTTCCTTTGTTTCCAGCAAAACCTTCAGTTGGCTCATGCTACTGTCGGCGATTGCCGCAACGGGCCTGTCATGGTGGAAGCCCATTGTTAATGCCTTTGTTCTTATGTTTATGAGCGTGCCGACCATGGTAATGCTCTACACGGAGCTGCAGAGGTAAGTTAACCGACCTCGTCGACCTATTAAGAGAGAGAGAGGGGGTGTTGCCGATAAGCAAAGTTAGCTCTAATTTCCCCGCTTGGCGACCCAAACTGAACTAAGCCCATAAATCATACATATTTATATGTGTTTATCATCACTCATCCATATCATGAGTATTATCTTGTGTGTGCTTTTGTTTTAGAACAAGTGTACCTTGGGGAGACGGTCGCCTGTTTGCCGTTTTTACATATATTGTGAAATTTAACCATATCGCTATCTTTAATCAATTTTAGTTTTATCATACGGTTTCAAAGATCACCCCAAAATTTGTTATTTATTTTCCTCTGATAGTAATATGTATCTGTATCTGGGGAAGCTCTGGCGGTGGGTTGTATTAATCAATCAAGTCAATGGGTTCTCTTGGGATTGAGTGTGTCACTTAGATAAGCTTTGAGTAACCACCACACTTCTAATGTGCATTACTGAAGGGCTTATGACAGATGTTGGGGTAGGAAACTACTGTGTGCTCTATTGTGTCAGAACGGAGATCCCTGTGGGATTTACGAAATGTCCAAAATGAATGTAATGATATGACGTTACAATTTTGTTTACTTATAGGAAGCCCCAATTTCTTAGAGGTGAAAAGTACCTAATAAATTATTTTATTTTAGCAAAGGATGTATTTTAAATAAATAAATAAATAAATAAAATTAAAATTATTTTACTTAGATAAATATTAACAAAATAAAGGGATTTTCGGGACTATAGATACAATACGAGAAGCAGATAAATAAACAAAGGGACAGACGTTATATGTAATTTCGAAAAGAGAGGGGTTTATTGAATATCTTTTGAATAAAATATCCAAAGATTAAGGTTTCGTTTGACTTTTCGTTTAAATATAGCATTACGCCATCTTTTTTGAAATTCCAATTCCATATTTCATTATTTCTTTCGATTAAGATATGGGTTCAGATCGGTTCTGGATCTACGGCTCTAAATAGAAGTTTCCTAAGAATTTTTAATGAAATCCTTGCAAATGCAATATAATTTAGCTTTCTTTGTATTGATGCAGTTGGCATCATCTTCATATGAATTAAGTCTGCTCAGCTCATCAACGTCCATGTCTAACAGTTTATTAGTACGATTGTTCCACCGGACAGTGGCCTCGAATTGGGGCTCCATTGGCAATGTAGAGAACTCAATAATGTAGACATGCTCGTCTTTATCAGCGGGCTTAAGACCCGTGGCTAAGATGGTTTTGCGGTCCACTTTCTTGACTTCTTTAAGACTGAAATTGTGACAGAGCCCGGTTAGTTGGTGTTCCTTCAAATGAATGTTCATGCGCTCTACTATGGCCAGAGCTATGCTTTTCACATACGGCGACCCCCTGATAGTTTCCGTGGGTTGACAGCAGCACCATTTCTCCTCGATTCCGGCCATTTGACAGGTGCGATTAAAGGGCACCTCAAAGAAGAGCGACTGACAGGTGAGGCATTGCTTTGCCCTTAGGTTGTCGGGAAAATCATCCATGGACTTGCTATTCAACTGCAACAGATGCTGCAGGGTCATATACACATCGTAGTTGGAGGTCAAGCGATTGCCATTCTTTTTAAGGTTCTCCACTAGATCAGGATATTTGCGCCGGAACCAAGGCGGTATATAGATAAACATCATGGGCATACGCTCCTCGAAATAACCAGAGGCAGCTTGCCTCAACAAATTATAACGATGACCGTGATCACTCATCAAGATCACAATTGAACGCTCGAATAGATGGGCACCTTCAAAGGACTCGAGGTACTTTCGAAAGAGTTTGTCCAACGCCGTGGCTCCCTGATAATGCTCGTGGGTGAAGCTGTTGCTCCACAGGAATCCAAACATTGGCGATCTGCCCAGGAACCGATCGATGAACTGTTTGCCAAAGTTCCAAACATAACTGAAGCTGTGATGGCGACCTACACAATACGGAAGTCCGAAGTCCTCGGTAATGTTAAACTGCTCTTCGATGGCGATGAGCAAGGGACGCAGGTAATAATCCGTTGGCTGCTTAATAAAGCCGGCTTTCATGTAGTTGAATGTATTGATTAATTCACAGTCCTCGGCAAAGGCTGTCATGTAGCTGGCGCTTTTGAAACGCTTCCAGATAAAAGGCAGAGTGTCCAGACAGCCCAGTTTAGTGACATTGCACAATTCCTCAATTCCCTTTTCCGAGTGTCCCGTGAGGATGGCCATTAAATTGGGATATGTATTGTCGCCTATTTTATTGTAACCCTGCATCTCGAACCATCCCGGGCGACTCACAAAGTTGTGAACCATTGGCATTGACCGGCGCAGATTAATCCGCGAGGTTGAGTCTAGACCCATAATCAAAACACTAGGCTGGGTCCTAACTCTTTCATTGCTTGTTAACATTTCCGGAATAAACGTCAAGGCATCTTCTTGGAGCAGCTCCCTGCTGTTTTTGAAATCCTTGGCATAGCATTTGGTGATCATGAAGTCCGTGTCCCACGGAACTAGCTGGTCTTGCACAATGGGACGACTCTGAAACTCACTAAATAGTTATTATTTTATAGTTTTAATTATTAGAAACTGCATTTTTCACTTGGAAGATTTAAAGTTTAATTTACGCTACTAGTTTATATTTAATGTATTACTTACATATAGTTATCATCGGGTTCCTCCGTCTCAGTATTATTCCGAGCTATCTTAAGGTATTCACACTCCAGAGTCGCATTTAGCTTTGTTTTCAGCATGGGTCTGGCGACATCCTCGTTTATGTGTAGCCGATACTGATGTTTTTCAAAGTCAAATACGCTTGTGACTATATTTTTGTCATTTTTGCATTGCGTTAATGGAGCTCCTTCAAATTCATTCATTACATCACTCGTAAAAGGATCCACATAGGGCATTTTGCATACCGAACTGTTTACATAATATTTCTGAACCACACTCTCTCCCTGCACTTTTATGTTGACCCAGAGGTAAAGGCTTAAAAGAAAAGCAGTTTTCAGCTCCCTACTTGTCCGAGCCATGATCGTCATAAACTAAAATATATTCTCTTCCGATTTAAAAAGTCTGAGTCAATAATTGCATTTACTACGCTTTGCTTTAAATTCGTTATGCTGAGCCACTATAATACTTTTATTTATATTTATGACGTACATGTAAGCATGTAAATTAAGATTATCTAATATTTAATGACTAAACCCTCATTTGCTTTCTTATCCCCTGCAGGGTAAGGGACCAGAGGGTTTACCGCCTGGGCATCCGATCGACGACTGTCTGGGCCGTGGCTGTGTTTTGCTGGATCAACGACAGGGTTTTCTGCGAAGCCTGGTCTGCAATTAACTTCCCTTACCTGCACGGCTTTTGGCACATATTCATATTCATCGCCGCGTATACGGTGCTAGTGTTATTTGCATACTTTTATGTGGAATCTGAGCTGCCCCAGCGGCAGCCGCTGCTCAAGTACTGGCCAAAGAATGACTTCGAGTTCGGCATACCGTTTATATCGATACGAAATCCAGGTAAGGCGCTGCGGAATACAATCTAAGGGCGCTGCTACTGGAACGGAGAGAGAGCAGAGCGCATTGACTAAAGACCAAAAAAAAACAATAATATCGTAAATGCTTTAAAACTAAAACCAAAAATAACCATAGATTGTAAAACGGAAAACCATTAATTGTAGCGCACAACATTTTTATGTAGTTGAAATGTATTCTATTAGCATATAATGTAGCAAATTATGTGGAGTCGCAAATTGTATCTGAAGGAACAAGTCCGTAGATGTATTTCAATAATATTATAGAGCTTTGTTTAGTGCTTAGATAGACAATTGTTCAATAGAGCTTGACAAAAATCGATTCTCAGGGTATAGATTTGTTCGATCTTTTATAGAAATATCGACTAATTCGATAATGTATACAAAATTGTTATTTTTTACAGTAATGCGGTCATTATATATTGAGATAGCTTTCAAATATATAAAAAGCTTGGAAAAATAAACAAATACAAGGCAATTTTTTATTTTCTAAGCTAAGAAGTTTTTATATTGTATTGCAAGTCGATGATCCATTGCTTTTACCCCTCTTCATATGTTAACACATTTCCCTCGTCTTATTTGTAATGTTTATATCGATCGGAAACCGAATCGATCTTTATCCCAGCTCTATTGATCAAGCAAGTTAAAAAGACATATCTGAAACAAAAATAATGCCATACCAAAGTGTAGGTTCCGGTTAGCCTTTCCCATGAGTTTAGTCCAAAGTCTTCAACATGTTTTTTAAGTGTGTGTATCCGTATACCATCAGACTGTGATATGTTATAAAATAATTTACATCAAGACTTCCACAAAAATAAAGAAAAGAAAACAGTTCCTACACTTTCGTTAACTAATCCTGTTGGTACCTGAAGATGATTAACGTTTTCAGTGTTTAATATTCTCTGTAATCCTTGCTATCCTACTAATTTTATTTCCTGGGCTTAAACATCGGTAGTGGCGCCAATCAATACTATCACGATACTATCCATTTATATAAAATGACAATATTAGGAATATTATTATAAAGAATGCTGTTTTTTCTATACAACTAAACCTAACAAGAAATAAATTATTTCTTTAGATATTATCGTGATAGCAAAAATAACATCGATAGTGTTGCTTAAAGCCTAGCGTAGTACTAACCACAAGTATGAATATAATAACCCAAAACTACACTAATCAAAGTAGATAGTTGCTCAAAGTATGATACAATTTCAACCCGCTACCTTGCTGATCCCACAGATTCAAAAGATTGGCTCATCTACTGCAGCCTGTATATGCAGGACTACGACTACAAGCACGGAAAAAACTAGTGACCAGATTCGCTCTCTCTGTAATACAAAAATAAACAAATACACCGTGATAAAAGTAGGATATAAGAAGGACGAGTGTCTAAATTAATTTTACAATCCCTAGATATTTCAAAAGCTTACTACTCAATGCAGAACCCGATCTATTGCAACCCAAATTATATAGCTGCCATATAGAACATAATGTTAAGAATTATATAGAAACATATTACCATATAGCAAATGTACTGAGTTAATATCATGATATCTTGTTTTGTCATAATAAAGAGTGTAATTTTTATTAAGCACAAGTCTTTCTTGACTTTTTTTATTTTATATCAGCAGCAATATACATATATATATATATACTTTGTAATTCGTATAACTTTTTATTTCCTTACATGATAACTAATGTCTTTTTCCTATACGTGTGTGTGTGTGTTCGCTGAGCATTCATCCAATAAAATTCGTTCATAGTTCATTCCGCTTTCCCTCTGCCCCAATTAATCAGAATCCGATGATATATTGGTGCAGGAATCGCGAGCAATGCGCTTATTTATGGGATTGTAGATACCATTGAGCGGATAGGGTCCGCGATAGCTAATGATATTCTTTGGTGTCTCGTGTATTTTCACCTCATACAGCAGTTCCGGCTTCTTTAGTTGCAAACGGATGTTGTCCCAAATATAAACGGCCAAATTCTCAGTTGTACTGGGCTAAGGGAATAATATTGATAACATTATTTAATTTTTTTAGTTAGTGGGGCAAATTAAATTTACTGTGTTGGCAAAATATTCGACATCCTTATCGAGATTCTTATGATCAAGGCGCTTCATAATCACTGTCTCAATGGCATCCTTTAGCTCGGTTATGTTCACCACCATTCCTGTTCGCTGATCGATGGGTCCGCGAACGGTAATCTCAACTGAAAAATAAATGTTGTATTTGTTTAATATTTTTTTCTAAGACAATGAATAAGTGTTATGTTAGTTTCTGTTAAAGGAAGCCTTTTAAAGTGATTAAACAAGTAAATCTAGTCCTTTAAGTTTAAATAAAAGGAATAGGAATAAATACATGAACCTCGGCAAAATATAAAGCTAGAGCAACTAAATACACAATATCCACGTATGTAAAACGTGGCAACTTGGAGGAAAAGTCCTCAGAAAAGTTATCAAAACTAAAGATTTGATAAACTTTTGAAATGGGGAAATAAAATACGTTTACAAGTCAAAATTCATAGAAGTAAAAGTTGTTAAGCCTTAAGCCTATTCTCAATATGCAAATATTTCACATGAAAGTTTATTTTTATGCCAATTTCTACTCTCATACGAATGCTTGCGAGTGTTTAATGTTATTGTGATCACTTTGATCTCTCTCCCTCGCTGTTCATTATCAATTCTCGGTTTTTATTACCATTGAGCGTTGAACTTGAACATGGTTTTGATAAGCGAGCTTATCGGCCAAGGTTTTGTTATGGTTTAGCGTTTTTAGTATCAAATTTCCATGAGCTTGTGGCTTGGTTATACCTGACGAAGCCTGGTTATTAGCGCTATGGAATCTAATTCGCAGTTAATCAAGCGTTTAAATGAATGGTATAGTAGGGTTTTTATTTAAATACAATCTAAATATTGGGAATGTTCGTTCACCTGTGTAGTTGTGTCCGTGGCCGTGAAAATTGTTGCACTTGCCGAAGACTTCCAAGTTCTCGGCATCGCTCAACTGGGGACTGAAGGGGAGAGTCGGGAAATTGATTTCATTAAGAAGTTAACGCCAATTGAACTAGGTTACTTTTTAAACGTAAATCGAATCAACCAATTGAATCGATTCTCTTTAATTACCTATGTAGACGGTGACAGGCACTGAAAGTCTCTCGGCGGGTGAGGAAAGCCACAGGTTGCTGAGACATTCTCTGGCGATTTGATCCGGTTTGTGTGTTTATCTTCGCAAAAAAGGCAGCACCTGGTTAATGTTTAATTTCAAAGTGTGACTTGCACGCCGAACACTGTTTTACAGTGAATGCAAAACCTGCTTTCGGTTGGCGTGTATTTATATGGCGAGAACGAGGAAATTGTTAGCACAACAAATGCATTAGAGCTGTCAAAACATTGGTGACGTTATCGATATCGATACCGACCGTCTTTTTCGATAGATGTTAGACTATGGTTTATGAGCAAAAAATTGGTTATATTTTAAATTGTTTTGCCATTTGCACTATGATAAAGTCACTTGCTGAAAACGAGAAACTATCCTGTTTTCTCAATAATAAATAAAAAAGTGTGTAACTTTTGTAGCAAAGTGGCAACAAAATTATTTTCAATTTAACTCATCTCTAGTTACTGTAAGCGTTGCCAGACCTCTGTAATTCACACATGTGCCTGTCATCGAACAACTCTACTGTGTTATCGACAGACTCACGTCACTACCAACGAAAATTTATCAACAAACGACGCCGCGCAAATATTCGAACTATTTAAGAAGTTATTGACAGAAAGTTCCTGAAACACCGTGGATTTTTTAAAAAGATGAATAACAAGAGCACTCCTGTGCGCCAGCGCATCCAGCAGTTCCAGACACGTGGGGGCCAGAAGTCGACGCCGTCATCAGACGCCAGTGCATTGCGGAGGAAGGTGCTGACGCGGACGCCCAGGCAAAGCGGTGAGGTCCGTCCGGACCAGCAGTTGCTGAACACGGCCTTCAGCAGCACCACACCGCAGCCCAGGCCCAAGTCCACCGCCCTCAATGCATGCTACACGCCGTCATCGCTCTACCGGAATTCCCATACACCCGGGAAAACGAGGACGCCGAGCGGAATGTCTAGCTGCAGCAAACCAAAGGACAAGGACTCCATGATCGAGTCCTTCCATAGCGTCTCCGAGGAAAGCAATATGATAGTGGCGGTGCGCGTGCGCCCACTGAATGCCCTGGAGTGCACGCGTGGTCAGGTTACCAACGTGGTCCAGGTGAACGGCGACAGCAATGAGCTGACTGTCCAGGCGGGCTGCAGTGCCGATGCCTCGGCGGGTGTAACACACTTCTTCAGTTACGACCAGGTGTATTACTCGTGCGATCCGGAGCGCAAGAACTACGCCGATCAAGTGAAGGTCTTTGAAGGCACGGCCAGGCCGCTCATCGATACCGCCTTTGATGGCTACAATGCTTGTCTCTTTGCCTATGGCCAGACGGGATCGGGCAAGTCCTACAGCATGATGGGCATAGAGGCCTTGGATGATGCAGCTCTTGACGGTGGGCCGCCGCATGACGAGGCCGGGATTATACCGCGCTTCTGCCACGAGCTGTTTCGACGGATAGAAGAGGTCAAGGCGCATCAGCAGCTGCAAGTGGAGGTCGAAGTCAGCTACTTTGAGATCTACAACGAAAAGATCCACGATCTGCTGAGTGTTCAGCATGCCACAACGGCCGCCGGTGACTCTACGCCCGTGCAGCAGCAGCGGCCGGCTCTGAAGGTGAGAGAGCACCCAATATTTGGACCTTACGTTGTGGATTTAAGTGCCCATTCGGTGGACTCATACTCGGCTCTTCGCAACTGGCTGGCTGTGGGCAACTCGCAACGGGCCACCGCCTCCACGGCTATGAACGACAAGAGCTCCCGCTCGCACTCCATCTTCAACATAGTCCTGAACCTGACCAATGACGAAGGCCTATCCTCCTCGGACACCGATTCGGGTACGGTCAGTTCTCTGCGACAGACACGGCGCAGCAAGATCAGTCTGGTGGATCTGGCTGGCAGCGAGCGAATCAGCGTCTCGGGCTCAAACGGCGAACGGATACGCGAGGGCGTCAGCATAAACAAGAGCCTGCTCACCCTGGGCAAAGTAATTGCAGCCTTGGCAGATTCTCGCAAGGCGATCGGAAATGGTCAAATGGGATCCTCCGGGACACCGAGCACGTTCGTTCCATACCGGGAGAGCGTCTTAACCTGGCTTCTGAGGGTGAGAATAACTATTATTTATTTAATCTTTCTTTTGCTTATCAAATGGGTCATTGGGCTGGTTTACTTTCCACGGTCGATAATTGTATCTAAGTTCAGTTAACTACACTACCTCAAACGAGAGATTATAACCTAGATGGTCCCTTTGGATTAGACTTTCTATATTTTCGTGTCAAGTTTTAGTTATAGTTCTTCAAATAGATAAAGTAGTTGTAGGAAGGAGTTTTAAAATTTTAGTCAAACTATTTTAAAGGGTCGCCAGAACTAAACTAATAGTTTTTTAGCAGAACGGTGTCCCTTTTTACAGATTACTTGAAAACTCGCCTTTTCTTATCAGTGCTTAGCTCTCTGTTGACGTCATACAAAGATTTGAACCTAATATATTGATTATGCAGGTCAAGAGTTTTCTTATATTTTTTTTGTCTTTGCCAGAAAAATGTACAAGAAATAATTTAAATAATTAATCGGCAAAAAACTGCTTATTTTACATTTTTAACATTTCATAAAACCTTAACTTCATGCTTTTTTTTGCAAAAATAATACTTGAACTCTAATATTTATTTTATTATATTTTTTTTTAAATAAAATACATTTCCACTACGATATTTTCCGAAGCTCTGCCATCCCTAAGGGGCGCTGGCTATCAACACTTTCACTTTGATTAACTGATGATGGCCCATGGAATGAGGTCTCCGCACAATCAGTAATTACCCGGAAAGCAATCAGGACAGAGAAGTGCACTGCAAGTGCACACAAAATGATAACCTCCATGGAAACCCAACAAAGTTTTTGAAAACACCAATGTTCCCTGGCTAACATTTACATAATCATGAAGGTTTCCATTGCATCGCTTTTGTGTTTCAGTAAATCTCGTGATGCGTCTCTTTGTCTCATGAATTCCGAATTCTCTTTACTTTGTAGATGATGTTTAGGGTGACAGATTTGGCAGATAATTGTGATAATCACTTTAATTAAAATTCTTACATATATAGAAATTTTTTCTTTTTCTTATCTAGTTTTTTCATTTGATTTATTTTTGGGCTTAAATTTATAATCTACCGTCGGTTTTGTTTATTTTTAAAAGTATTTATTTATTGCATTTTGATAAAAATGTAGACCCAGTTTATTTCTATTTCCTTATCTAATTCATAGAAGAGCTTTTTATCTAGGTCTTATAAAGATATCAAAGACCTCTCCGCGCAACAATCAATTGAGTGATTAAAGCTTCTCCTTTGGCTCTTATCATATCTCTGCAAACGTTTGCTTTGCCTTTCGTTTGCTTATACAATTTATGACCTGATATAAGGGCACGTGTCCATGGAAATCATATTTAAAACTGAGGGCATATGTAGAAGTTTAGTTTTAAATAAGAAATTTAATTGTTTTGTAAAAAAAATATATAATTAAATAAACTTGAAGCTATAGTTTTGAGAGAAAAATTAAACTAGATAAGAAGTTAGAGTTTTGCGATTTTACATCCTGATTTATCATAAAACAAAAAATTCTGACAATTTAAAGTTTCCTCAAGATTTTTACTTTGAATAAATGTTAAATATTTAACTCAAAAATCACTTTCTCTTCATAAATTAATTTTCCATTACCTTACTGAGTAGTCAGAAGATATACAAAAAGTAAATGTATCTTTAAAATTTATCATTAAGTGTTAATTTTATGAGCATACATAAGACATCACATGGAAATAAGTCATGTGTTATTACATTGTAACTTTTTAGCTACATTTTACCGGTTTTTGAGTTAAATGTTATTAACTTTATCTTTTTTTTAAGATTGACAAGTAATTTGATAAACCAAAATAGAAATTCCACAACCCTGAAACTAATCTAAAAGTATAATTGTTTTTAACCATCCTCGAAATGACTAAGTAAAGTAAATAACAGAACAAAATAAGTGTGAGCCATTCAACAATTAAACAACACGTACCAAAATAACAACGTTGAGTTCATCGAAATGGATTTTGTTTAAACAATGAGGAGATTTCGCACCCATTTCTTCGAATTCCACCCCTCCAAAAATTAACACGTTCCAAGGAACAATATTCACAGTCCATACATTTGTGAGAGTTGCCTGTGTAATATTTGTCAAGAGCAATGGTATTATCTGATAGATTTCTGATTATTATTAGTCAATACTTAAGTTTTTAATCCCCCTTAAAAGTTTCATCTTCAACGTGTTTACATAACAGCTGTCTACGATTTAAAAACGTGGCGCTTCACTTTTTACGACGTTATTTTTAAAACTCGATGAGTAATTTTAGGAAAAGACTATCATTTGATTGAAGGGATTACAAGGTTCAAGCACTTGTCTATTTTCCTGGCAAAAACCAGTTTTAAGTGTTGTTATTGTCTAAGCACTTTAATTTAAGTTACGGTAGGTACGCCCAATTGAATCTTAGATCCGTATTTCTCACTAAATGGTCTTGGTCGTTGAAAGGGACAAATATTTGCAGTAATGGCGTCGTAGTAACATCGTAACCAAGTCAATAGGGAATCACGTTTTGATTAAAAAGCCAACATTGTTGGGATACCACATATAGTAGACCTAGCTAGCAACCTGACCTGAACACATTTTTGTACTAGACTTTTCGTTTTCCATATACAGTTCCTAATGCCGGGCTATCTTTTAAGTACTTTTCCTATCTTTGCATAATATAAACCCAAGTCCTACATGTGTACATCTTTTTCTCACACCAACGATTTAAAAATACTTTGCTGATAATGTGCTGCAGTGTTTTTTTCTTTATTTATTTGTTCTGGTGTACTTGTACTAAAACAATATAACACTTGATACGTTATCACGCCTCCGAAGTTGCGACACCAACACTTTCAGCTGTCGTCGTTTTCCACATTTACAGGCGGTTGGTTCGCATTTGCAATTACTCTTGCTTAACTTTTTGCCATCCTTAGGAGCTGCAATAAAAGGTCGTTAATAATATGAATAATTTATAGAGATATGACAACTATTTTAAAGGGACAAAAGTATTATTTGTTGCTAGATAATCTTGGAACTTTCTGGGGTTTGTTTCTACACTCATTGTTTAAAGTCCCTGATAGATATCTTGTCGAAAAGATAAATACCAGACATAATTATCGTAAAAGCTAACCTAACTTTTAATTTATCCGAAGGAGAAACAAGTTTTCAGTATTCGGTATTCAGCTTCACTGCATTAATTTAAAATTCAGATTGAAACCTTATAGTTCAGCTTGTATCCATAATTATTATTTAACTACAAATTTTTACTAAATTCACCTTGATACTTTACTCCTAAAGGAGTCTTGATTTTTTTCAGAAGACGCTTAAGCATTTTATACGATTTTTTTAGGATTTTTGAAAGATTTTAAGGATTATTTTACTTTATGACCTTTACATGTCAAAAACCATTCAAGAACTGAAACAGCTCCGCCCAAAACAAATATTCTAAATTCATTCAGAGCTAGTCTTTTTCTTTTATCGTGTGCAAAACCCATATAAAACCGCAACCGAAAACTCTTTTCCACATGCCACCAACATTTTTATAGATTGTAAGGGAAGTGGCTTTCCAAAAATATAATCCAGAAACATCGACTCAAATGCTAGGGTTCACTTTTCACACAACAAAAATTCGTTGATCTGTCGGGTTCGATACGTGACTCTAATGAGCAAAGCGTGCCTCCAAAGGCTACGTCACTTTATTGTTTTCATAATTAGCAACACTTGGGATGTGAGTTTTAAACTAAGCCACGTTGCTAGTTCAATAATTAACTCTAATTAACGAAAATTAAGCAATGACATTTGACTATGTACATACATATCTCCGAAATTCAAATATCGGTAATGGAAAATAAAGTGCCTGTTTTCTGTTGCTAATTGAACAAAAGTCATTAATGTTTATTAGAGGCTTGACTGCTGCTAAAGTGTACAAAATTATTTATTAAAAAATACAAAAACTGTTTAGTATTTGTACTTTTCTTCCAAAAAAACCTATGATTAACTTACAAATATATCTCGCAGAATAATATTATGACGTTTGCATTATATAATAAGTAATACGTGTTTCTCGGATTCCAGTTCGATGCATAACAACAATTGTAATCAGAGCCAGCTTATAATAGTAGTAGTCAGTTCCATTCCCTGAGCAAAGTGGTTAACATTGAATATTAAATGAATGCATTTATGGCTTCCCTTCATGCGCTGATTTATCTCCAGGGCAGCTCTCACCGTATAAACCCAATGCACTTAAATTCGTATAATATAATTTGTACAACGCGCTGGGCAATTCACAGTCTGATCACCTCCCTGTTCGGGTCCACAGGGAAAATAAAAACAATTTAAAATATGCAAAAAATCTGCTTTGCTGCTGTTCTTGAATTATTATAGCGACAAAAGCTGATCTCATCCTCGCGTGTCGGACGTTCGTTGCTCTAATTCAATTCAGTTTGGATGAGGCTGGGCCATAATTTGAGTAAGGTTATGTTCCGACAAACTTTGATTGTTTGAGAGAGATTTCAGGGAAATCATTTTTATTATTCACTTCCACAGGGTCAGGGTCCAGGTTTAACTTAGGGGTTCAAGGCGTTGTTTGTCAAACCTATTTTCATTTTGTGGGTCGCCTTTTAGAACTGACCTTAGGCCATAAATTTTTTTATTTAATTTCATAGTTGATCTTATTTCAACCTCAACAATCTTTGATGTCGCCTACAAATGATTGATTAACCTTAATTAACAAAGTGGTGCGAGACGGAAAGATTTCCAAAAAGATTTGTATTAAAAATTATGACATTTTTTGTAAAATAAACCAGCTTGAGTCAGATGTCAAAACTGACCCACCTCAATAAACTTAATACTAAGGCTAAAACATAAATATTATTTTACTTATTTTAATGTTGATCAAGAATATTTGATATAAAGTACAATAATTTGTTCCATTTTTCCCCTTTAGAAATCTTTAAAAAAGACTTTCCCAAAAACAAAAACCATTCAATATTGATTTGATTTTCAGTTGTGTTTTTATTGTTGTAATATATATTTAATTTAAATTAAACATTAATATATAATATATATGATATATAACATTGTGTAAATTGAAAAATTTCTCGGTTCCTGCAAGCAATTTTTTTTTCACAAATCAACAAATTTTTGATCAATTACTTATACGTCTAATGCAAATGTTAAATTATTTTCATATTGAGCTTGAATACCAAATAACCGGTTACATTTTTAATTTCGTATAATTATAAGTTGGGGGTTAAGAAAATTTAACTTGGCCATAAACTTTCGAAACAGTTGCAACGTGTACATTTATATATATATATATCTAGATTTAGATTTATTTTGACACTTGCTCGGACTGTGACAATGCTCAGTTGGTATTACAATAAATATATATAGGGAAATGTCTAATATAGACAAGGATACAATAAAAATCGGGGTCCAAAGTATACGTAGTTAGACATACATATTGAAAAAATAACAATTGTAAACCTTAATTGGCGTCAATGAAGCATTTTTTTCTTTCCTCGTTTCATTTCATTATTTTTCGTTAATATTCTATACCTGTAACTGATCCAATAAGGTAAAAAAAAACCAAATACGCACATGTAGATCTAAAAGGTATCTACTGCAATTTACTCAGTCTCGTACGCAAAATAGAAAATGTTATTTTTGTAGCTTTTTTCTTTTGCTTCCCTTGTGGTTTGTGTATAAAGGTTTTTCTTTCTTTTTTTCTTGGTTCGCCTAGGGTCAAAAAATGCGTTGGTCAAGCGGGCAGGTTTTCGTTGTTTGATTTTCTCATCGAGTGCTGTTGTATGTCTGTAAACAATTTGGTTACTGTTAAGCCTTCACACGAAACTTTTTTGTTAAAAGCAATTGGAAGATTATATGGGTGTTAACAACAGTATAGTATAGGGTCTTGTAAATTGGTATCAAGTTCTGGCTCCGTCTTTGTAAATGGTAGTGTATTCGCGATGCGGAAGTACAGTCGCGTTGGATTATTGTAGCTGCACAGCTGCTGTCCCATTTTCGCGCCATCTTTTACAGCTTTTTCCTTTTAACTTTTACATTGTTTTTTCTGTTTTCTTTTTTGTTTTGCTACTTTTCAGGTTTTTTCCTTTCTTCTGTTTAACATTTATATGGCATTTTGCGAATTACTGTTCTTGTTTTCAGGGCTGTCTCTGTGCGTTGGCTGTCGTCCTGCTCACACCTTGCAGCTCTGCTGGGCAAGGACGGAGGATAGCGCTGGGGCGGGCTGCTGCACCACCTCATGGCTGTGGCTGTGCTCATGCTCGTGCTCATGCATCTCCTCCTCGTCCTCGCAGATGCTGTCATGATGCTTGCGCTGCTCCCGCTTGCGCATGTAGTTGATGAGCGGCCGCTTCTTGTGCTCCTTGCAGAAGGGACAATCCTTGCGCATCTGCTTCTCGGACTTTATCTGCTTGCATTTTTCTGTAAGAAAGGAAAGAGGATGTACAGCGTTAGTTAGGCTCGTATTGGTTATCTCCCATTCCTCTGTGCTCACATTCGCCCTTGCTTCCTCTATGTTGGCCTACGTGCGTGTGCCCACTGCCCTTCTGGGCCAAACAGCTGATTTGCCGGCATGACGTCGCTGGGCCTATGCTCACGACGTCACGTCGACACCGCTGCTCCCACTCTCCACTTCCTCTTGCGACCTCACTTGCGAGGTGACCCTGTGGCAGACACTCATACACAGTCGCTGCCTCTGCTGATTAAACTATTGCTTTGATTGCTCAATTGACACCGTGTTAAATGCTTAACGGTTCTTATTAATCAAAGCCCAGCCGATCCATGTGGAAACTGTTTATAAATAGAAAATCGCTGTGATAAGCGACCTTGCATAATCTATGTTACCATATATATATCACACGGAAAAAAACTGTATACTCTATTCATAAGAAATTTAATCATTGAATATTTGATTCTAAGTTCTATTTAGAAATTCTAGAAAGAAGAAATCTTTATTAATTCTTTAAATACAAGATACCTTTATTTAGGTTACCCTATATCAGTTCAGATAATTCTATCGAATTGCTTTTAAAAGCAAAGTGGGGGTAATTAGTCATATGATATGCGGATATATATTTTTGTCCGCGCACCTTAGTTCTGTTATTGCGCTTCAGTTTTAGCCCAGCTCTGATTTTATAAAGAGAGTTACCAACACAGTCTTAACCTTTTGTTGGCCAGTTCTGGAGGTACAGTCGTCAGTCTTGGCATGTGTCTACTTATACTTTTTTTTATTGGACTCGAATGACCTCCATAACACGGAATCGGCTGCCGAGTTTAACCACCTTTTTCAGCGTCTTTTACGATTTCCACAGCTTACACTCTTTGTGTACCTTAATTGCGCTTCAAATTTTAAATTCAAATGGAAACCCATTAACGTGCTCGTTCAGTTTTTGCAACTGACTGTCCATATCGTACCGCACTTGGAATTAAGCCACCAGATGGGGCTAAAAATCGTAAACAAAGATGGAAAGCTGAGCTGATAAGGGGGGTGGCTCATGTTAAGAAGCGACCAGAGACACCCTGTATGTATGCGCAAAAAATTAAGGCGTGTTCCCCACACACACACATACACACACACTCGTGTTCACAGACGAAAAATCGGGCTGGCTATTTATAAACTTGCAAAAACAACAAACAACTCACGCAATTCACAGAGTGAGCGGAGGTTAGGAAGGGGGGCGGGTCTTGCTATCGTACGTGTGTATATGCACAAACTGTATGTATGAATGCACCTCACATTCTCCTCGAAAGCATGTTTTCGCTGCATTTACGACTGGCGATTGCCTGCCTGCCTGACTGGAAGCTATCTGCTCTGAGGGACTATCGTTAATCGCTATTTTTGGAGCCCCCACGTCAATTACCTTGCACTCGGCTGTAGCAATCCTTGACCGCATACGGAGATGAGGTGGTCTCCAGGGTTCCGTATGGGAACTGCTCGTAGTCGCGGTAATAGCCGTTGCGCATCGATCCGCCATATGACATGGTGGAGTCACTAACACAGAATCCCCAAACATCCATGTCTGTAGCCCTTTTCTTTTCTCTTCCTTCGCCTTGTAAGGAGCTGTGCAGTTATGGTGGTTTGGCGGACGTGGGTGTGTTGTTCTCTCTTTGTAAACGGCGCGTTGTGCGAGGTCGTTTCACTTTGTCTCTCTGCTCTTTGGCGTGCAATGAACTCTGTTTGAATCACTTTGTTTTTTGTGGCCGTGCTCTCAGTCGGTTCTTTATTTGACGCGTATTTATGCACTTTTTAGCGTGAATACCAAAAGTCAGGTCTGTTTGTTATGCATTCCAGTCTAAATGCAAATGGGGTCTTTATTTTTCACCGATTTCGATGTACTCTCAGTGGGAAGTCTCGTATGAAACTGAAAGCCGAACGTTAAAATTACTGCATTTTTGTAGCCCTCGTGTGCGCGGTCGCTGCTTCGGCTCTTGTTTTGCTGTCGACTTCGGGTCTCGCTGCTCGTGCGTAAAGTTGTTTTTGTCCCCCATATTTACTGCTGCTGTGGTGGCTACGTGTGAGTGTGTGGCACAATGGGGGGCACAATAGTAGGCACGCTTGAGGGCTAGAATTGTATGAATCAGAACCACTGATAATGGCTACAAGCCTTTATTCCTTTGTTTTAATTTTCCCTAATCAAAATTTATAAAAACGCAGTTATAGTTTTTTTTATTTCTATTGTTCTTTTCTTTTGTCTTAAATTTGATTTTCGTAATATTCAAGTGTCCAGAACTGTGGGAAAATTGTATGTTTCTTTGTGTATACATATACATATGTATTTAAGCATGTGTGTACGACCTTTTGTTGTGTTGTGTTTTCGCGTCTCGTGCTTTTGTTAAAGCTTCACCTTTCATCCTGCGCCCTTCTCGTCGAGTGTTTACAGCGCTCTCACATGAGGCACAGTGGGACGAACGCAGAAATCATTGCGACTCATAACCGCTCATTTTCCTAATGATTCACCCTGCATTAGTTTTAAAAATGCCTAATAAATGTTAATTAGGTGAGGGCATGAAAACCATACTGGAAGTTTTTCTTATTAGCAATCAATTGCTAACAGCGTAAAGCTGACGAAAAGCAGATGTCATGAGAGTGATACGATGGATGATGGATTGGATTTCTGCTGATCAGGAGGTTTGGATATATCTTTATAAGGTTTGCTAATCAAAGTCTAGACTGCAGGCCGAGCACGCGTTGTTTTAGCCTCATTTAATCCAATCGAAATTTGGTTGCCAAGCGAAATTTTATATTATTGGGCCAATTTTTCGAAACTCCCAGTAGTTAATTCACATACAGAGGTTTTAACCAAAAACTAGAAGTGCATGGTTCCGGGAGCCATGAAAATGACACCAAACATAAAAACGTTACCGCTGACGTTTTTTTTTATGTTTACAAAAGGTTAACTTTTTCGTACATATCTATAAACCTAGTGTTAATGGATGGCCTACGTCATTTTAGCCGGTTCTGACGAAGGTTTTTGTATTTTTTCCTCCTATATTATGTACGTACCGGCTTTATTAACGCATTTTTGCGGTTTAAGTTTGATATGCACGAATTTCGGGGCATACGGAGAGATCGTGACAGATTTCTAAAGGTGGGCGGATATAAGGAGGCTATATTTAGCAAATACTTTGTTTATATGGTACGCTTTGGTACCCAAATGACTAATCGCGATTCCCAATGTTCATTGATTCGAGTTTGCGGTTAATTGGTCCAGTTTCAGTTCAGTGTGATGGGTTGGAACAAGCCCCTAAAGGTCGTTTGAAATTATCGTACCGCTTTACGGATTCGAAGCTTTTATAGTATCTTAGTATCAGGTTACGGTAGGGTTAATAGCAATTCGGTGGGAACTCTATCATTAAATCAATTGGTAAATAACATAAACAACTTTGAACCCTAAATAACTACAAAGTGTTCTTATAACTCCTTGAAGTTAATGGCAAAAATGTTGAATATTTTGTCTCCAAAACGCCTTTTGATTACATAACATATTAGTATTGCCCACTGTGCCCTCTCAATTAGCTACGCCTACGTCGCTGCTGCTGCGCAGTTTGGGTAAATATCCCCCGACCGCTCTCTTCGCCTCTCTAACGTTCTATCGGCCCACGGTGCTGACCTGCTTAATCAAACAAGTGTCTTTTACTCATACCGGACTATGGCAAGTATGTGTACTAAATGCTAAATATGTACAGATGTTAGTTTTGTGAGTGTGTTATGTAAATATGTGTGTATTTTGTTGTCTCAACAACAATTGCTTGACTATCATCGTTTCTTTCCTCCTTGCCTTTAATGCATTTACTGATAGCAGTTGGGCGATAAAAATCTCAAAACACTGAAAAAAACGACAAATACTTATCTGAGTAAGAGCTAACAATCAAAGGTCAAGTTTTATACGCGCTACTTATGAAGTATAACTATCCAAAAGATTCATTATTTTACATAAAGTTTATTTAAAGACTTTTTAAAAATTTCAGAGAGTTTAGCGAAGAGGCCAGTTATCTAACAGTAGAGCATACTCGACATTAGTTTCCTTATATCTGAATATAAATAAACCCATATATAAAGATGTGGGTAACAAGTTTTATATAAATAAATAAATAAAACCATTACGATACGTACTTTTTATTTCCGCGACGAAATTGTTAAGCATCTATAAATTATAGTATGTAAGCCTGTACAGGTGTTTTACAAATAAGGGGAGTACAGTTTGTCTCTACGTAGCTGTTTTTTCCCCTATTTTAAAAATATTATGCAGAAAAATAACAATCCTTTGAAGAATCCTTAATCTAAACTGAAATGTATACATTGTTATCCTCTCATTTCAGGAAAACCTCGGTGGAAACTCAAAAACTGTCATGTTGGCTACTATCTCACCAGCTAGCCTGCATGCGGACGAAACTCTTGCCACTTTGCGTTATGCCTGCAAGGCCCGATCCATCGTTAATCGGGTTAAAGTGAACGAATCTCCTCATGACAAGATCATTCGGGACCTGCGCGCCGAAGTAGATCGTCTAAAGTCGCTCCGAAACGAGTACGAGAGGCAAAGGCGTCTATCCGGGAACAACAACAATAATCCGGTGCCAAGAAAGATCATAATCGAAACCTCGGTTGATGAGACTGAGGTGGAGGCACTTCGGCAGCAGCTGGCTGAAAGGGAACGGGAGCTAAGTCGTGCTCAAAAATCCTGGATGGAGAAGCTTAAGGAGGCAGAGGATCAGCGCAAGTCAGAGCTGCGACTGCTCAAGCGTCGCGGCTTGGCCCTGGAATTGACTGCCGATCAGAAGCAGGCGTGCTTGGTCAATCTCACAGCGGATCCCATTCTAAGTGGAACCTTGTTTTACTTGTTACCCCAAGGGCTAGTGCGCATCGGACGGGGTCGCCTTCCTGGTAATTCCAGTTCTCAGCCGGACATCGTGCTGGATGGTCCTCTGGTTGCCCTGCAGCACTGCAATATAGAGCACGATCGGTCCGGAAAACTCTTCGTCATACCCGGCAGCGAGGACTTCGAGACTTATGTGAACGGAGAGCTCTTGCAGAATCGTCGACAGCTGTTCCACGGCGATCGCTTGGTGATTGGTGGCTCCCATTATTTCCGCATTTCGAATCCCTTTTGCTCTCAGAGAGGCAAAACCGAGCAGCCGGTGGATTTTCAGCTGGCACACCAGGAGATTTTGCAGAAACAGGAGCAACAATTGCGCTCGGAGCTTGAAGCTGAAAAGCGAGCCGCCTTGACGCGCATCGAACAGGAGCGTGCCCAACATGCCAGGGACTTTGAGGAGCGGCTGCAGTGCCTAGAACTGGAGCAATTCAAGTACAAGTGTAACAGCGAGATATTGGAAACAGAGCGCCAAGCACTGGCTCAGCAGCATCAGCACACCGGGCTCAATGAGGAGCAGGCAACATCGACTCCGGCACAGAAATCGACGCTACTGGAGGATATACAACGCATCATGCTGAATCCGTCGGAAGAGAGCCTGCATAAGACCCAGCTAATGGTTAAGGAGGCCACACAGCGGTGTCGTCAGCTGGGTCTGCAGCTTGAGTTTCGGCAAACTCAAACTCCAGATGAGTTTGGACTGCTGCGGACGGTAATCCTGATCCTGGACAAGCAGCGTGGCCTCAAGGCCGAGTGGCCTACGGCTCGTTTGGGCGTATGGCTTGACATGGTCAGGGACAGTGCAGCGGAGCAGCCGGATAAACAAACTGCATGCAACATTTTCCAAAGCGTTGAGGTTGATTGGGAACCCCTAGATGCGGATCTCAATGAGACCCTGAGTGAGACGCACAATTCTAGTCGAATAGCTCTAAACCTAAGTGCCATGAAGGATGTCCTGCTTAATAAGCCCCTAAAGAGGCTGCTATTGAACGTTTCGGGTAGCAGCAATCATTCCCCAAGACAGACATCCACGCCATCTGCCAAGAACACGCCCATTAGTCCCTCACCTGGCAGCAAACTGGTGCAGTACACCAAGCGCCTGCTCACATACGATGCCGAGGAGACGCCCATCGGACACAGTAATAACTTCGCCGCTGTTGTTCATCAGGAGCTGCTGATGATACAGCGCTGCTCTCAGCGATTGCAAAGGCAATGTGAGAGCGCGTTGACCGAGCGGGAGAATCAACAGGATAGTGGGGTCCTGGCCGTCAGTGTTCAAGAGGCGCTGGGTCGACTGGACAGCGTCCTGAACGGAATACGCAGCTCACTTGCCCAGGCAGAGGCTGCTGCTGCTGCAGGTAGTGCCCTGTCACCGACGAAAGCACAGAAGGCGGTGCGCTTTCTTATCGATTGATGGCGATTAGTTTTCCCACCTTGGACTACATTTAAAGTTGCTGCAATGTGCTTTGTGTGTTTGTTTTTATGTTTATTTTTATATATGTATATGTTCATATATATTTTTTGTGTATTGGTTTTTAAAAATAAAATATTTTATAGCACCAACATGAACGAACTTTTTGTTTTGGTTATATTTGTTATTTGTATAACAGAAAAACATTAATCAATGCCTTTGTATTATTCAATGACCTTTTTGATGTTTATGACTGCAAAGAACGAATTTTTAAATAAACAATATATGAAAAATATGTACCACAAAGAATTTAATAAAAATATTTTAAATTGTCAGGTTTATGCTTTTAAAACTACATAAATTTACACTTTCAAGGCATAGCAGATTTCGTGTATAGAATTTATTTGTTTACATCTGTTTCTTTCCAATTTGCATTTTTATATAAAAGTAACAAAATTAGCACCACTTGGTAAACTCTTTTAATTGACCAATAACATCAAGAAGCTAAGTCCTGCTGCTGAATTTCCTCTTTGATGCGCTCCTCCAACTTTGTGTTGAGCTGCAGTACCCAATCGCACCATCGTCCATCTTTAAGGTTAACGAAATCGGCAAGAAATACATTTACCCTGGGCTCCTCTTTGGGCTCAAAGGGACCGGGCATTTGGTCTAATATCCAAGGCTGAAGTTTCTTATCTACCCGCTTGGCCGTGCTCTTTAGTGTGAAGAAGACCCGAAAGGCAATATAACGACCAGTGGGCGTTATGAGGCACTGGGATACATAACCCTGTTGGGGCTGCCGGGAGAGGAGCGAGTCTTCCAGAAATGATTGCAACTGTTTCACACTCGACTTGTTTGGCCAGGGCGTAGGCCAAGCATAGCTGGGCCAAAATCGCAGGGGAAGCGGAATGGGACACCTTCTGTAAATGACAACCAATTGGCGATTTAGCTCCTGACACCGGTTCAGAGTACAATCTTTCAGGGAACCATCTGCGGTGGAGTAGAGTCGATGTCCAAAGAAGGCGATTAGATCCTTGTGCAGTTGCTGGTGGTGGACCACTGTCAGTGCGTAGAAATGTTGTAAATCCAAGATGACAACCTCCTCGGGATGGGAGTCCAGGAAGTGACGAAGCTCTAATAGAGGCTCAAACACCTCCATACAAAAAAGGCCGTGGCAGTAGTAAAACTTATCATCTTTTTGAGCTATTCTTAGGTCAAAGTAACGCACACCAAGCTGCAGTTGCTCAACTACGCCGCAGGATTGCGTCCTGCTCCACCGGCGTACAAAGCACGGGAAGAAGCGATGCCATCGCCTGACGGTACTGTCAGCATCGGGGGCCAGACTCGATTTATTGCTTATTCCGTAGGTCATGGAGTTATGGGAACCTATACTAGATGTGCGCCGCTTTAATTAACTCAATTTTGAAGGGTGATCTCATCTCGCAAACCTGGAATGGCCAGATTTATGATGGACATGTTGCGCAACGCCGTTGGCAGATCCCGCATCCAGTGCTCCTTTGTCATGGTGTCGCCTCCAGTTTAATCCTAAATAATGGTATTCTTAAAAAGCTTCAAACTGATAATAAAACCGTTTTTGGGGAATGTTTTGTTTTGTGATTTATAGTGTTACCAGTGCACAACCGCTGAAAGATACAAGTATCCAGAAAATGGGACTAAATAAGACAGTGAACTATCGATTTCAAGGTGAGCGCTAAGGTTTAAATCTATTTATTTAATATGTAGTTTTTATTATAGGGAAATCTGAGTTAATTGCGTTGATATATGATGATGTCCTTAGACCATTTGAGTGTTCTCCTTGTTTTCACCCTCGAGTTCGTCCTCCAGGAGCCACTGCTGTGATCGCTGAGCCAGCAGCTGATCAGATTCGTTGGAAACTCTAATCGTGTTTGCACAGTTATTGAAAGTACAGTCTCCGAGTAGATTGTCCTCGTTGCATCTGAAAATATTAACAAATTAGCATTAATCCTTTAGGAATAGACTTCAATTTCAAGCTTACCGCTGCAGTTCCCGGAATTGCTGAAGAGAGACCAACTTTTTAGAGCTCCCCTGACCTTGGGCCAAGCCGTCCGCCCATATACCAAGTTTGCAACTCTCAAAACTGCACTTGCTGCCCTGCAGATTCAGGGACACAGTTTTTTCCATCAGCTCCAGGCCTGTATGGCAATTTTTCACCTGAACATTTCCCAGTTCTGCGCCGGATCGGTGTCGCATTGATATTCCCACGGCAAACTTCTCAATGATGCAGCTTTTGAGTTCCAAGTTGGCGCCCGGCATGCAGACGATGCCCTCTTGGGTGCTTGAGTTACCATCGCCCAGCAAGCGACAACCGCGCATCGTGAGGGTGCCATTGCGCAGAAGAATACCGCGACGAACATGCCTGCAGTCTAGTACAAGCTGTGAGACAGTGTAGTCACCATCAATGACCAACAGTGTGCTATCCTCATCACTGGAGCTCACCACAGGCACTTTGGAGAGGTCCACGACGGAAGCTAGGATCGCTTCCGGCTTCACTAGACCGCTGAGGCTGCCATTATCGTTGAGGTGCTCCATAAATTTAATGGTATGTTTGCCGGGCGAGAGTAATATGTCATCGTTGCTCTGGCATATGCTCAGCACACCTTGGAGCGTGTTAGCCAGCTGTACCTGTATGTCTGGCTTAACCTGCTCCTTGGCCAGCAGCAATAGGTCAAGCTGCTCCTGCAGCTTACCAGGAACAGCGACCACGTGGCCAATGGGAGTGCGTTCAATCAACAGATCGTCCGCTGGCCTGGCGGTTCTCCCAGAGCTGCGTTGGAGCATATGTCGTTTCAGGGAACTTGACTGCATCTCACTGTAAGCTCGCCTCATCTCCGGATTTTCCAGAATCTCGAATTCACTTCTTATTATGGCCATGCGCAGGTGCAAGCACATGAGATCCGTCACAGGCAGGGTGGACACGTTGAGACTGTTTCCGTCAGAGCTTCCCGGCTTCGGTTGCTGCCTTCTTGCCGATTCTGTGCCATTGTCGTTTAGTTCCACAGCCTCATCATCGCTCTCCGGCTCAGCATCGCTGAGGTCAAGTTCCAGGTACTCCAGACGCTGCTGTATGTACTTGGCCTCCGCGAGCAACGTGCGCATGTGCAGGGCCAGCGGACGGGACAGCTTGTTCTTGCTCAGATCACAAGCCAGCTGGATTCTAGCCTGCAGGTGCATCTGCACCCAGTCGCGGTCATCGTCATAGTCCTTGTCCCACGGCATCCAAACGTGAGAGTAGAAAAAGCGCAACCGATCGATGCATTCCGCCGTGGTGTCCACATTTAGGGCGGAGTTTTCTTGCTGCACCGTGGGCCACAGCTCCACCAGCGACACCTCGTTGTTCTCCGGCAGGTGGACATCGTTGTCCTGCACGGCGGTCACCACGAAAACAGCCTTCAGCTCGTCGAAGATCACCTGCTCCACGTAACCGTACACAATTGTGGGATAGCGCAGCTTAAGATCCTCGCAGATAACGCGCGGTATTTTCCAAATTGCCTGCCAGCCTGTTGAGGTGAATGTGTGGGTGAGCGTGTGTGTGTGCGTGTGTATGCATTAGGCTTTGTTTGCCCCAAGCACTTCTGTGTGTTGGTTAGCTGGCTTACCTGCAGGCTCAATCTTAAGCTCTACGTAGGACTTCCACTCCGATCGAACCTGTGAGGCTGGTATCACGGCTCCTTCCCACGAAAGTACAGCCTCGGCTTCCTTCAGGCGCTCCAAGTATGACTTTTCAAACGTATAAACTTCCATTTTCGCGTTTACGCCCAAGTTGGTCGAGCCGTTTAGCAATTTTTAAAAAGCGTGTTGGAGCTGGGCAGTAAGATCGATATATCGATAGTAAGAGCTGAGATGATGTCATTGACATATCGACAATCAAACATTCACACTGTTTCAATAAAAATGATAAGCAATTTGCTTAAAGAATTTTATATTTTTTATATAATTTTATTATTATTTATTTATTAATTAACAATTAAACTAAAAAAAACGCAATGCTTTACATTATACTTAATTAAATTTTGAGTTTACTCCAGGAAGCAGCATTGGAAAATGCGAGGATAGAAGAAATGGGGCTTTATTCATAAAACTAAATTTTATTCAAATGTTTTTCATAGGTTTCGCCTTGGCAAAATGCTAAAAATAAAATAATAATGATTAGTAACACCTGCGTTCGTTAATTTTAATATAATCTTTTCAATATTTTTGGTGCATATTTTAAGTGTTGCACAAAGTAAATTTCAGCTATTTTTAGCACTGGCTTTTAGCTATATGTTTAATTGTGGGCAGCACTGGCATTTCCAACAGCTGTTTAGATTTTGGTTTTGCAGAAGATAAAAACAATTTATAAATTTAACTGGAAATATGGCCTCAAACAATATGCCAGAAGACAATTTTGAAGGCGGTGATGTAAGGAAACTGATAGCGCTGTCCAATAATACACATTTTAATGAAAACTTTCCTTTTTAGTTCAATTTTGATGATGATGCGGATGATGACCAATTTGTGGCCACCAATGCGGGAAGAAAGCGTCTCTTCAGCAAAGTAAGCTGAACATTAAATGCAAGTAAAACATTCTAATATTATTTCTATTTCCTTTCCTAGGAGCTGCGCTGCATGATGTTCGGCTTTGGTGACGACAAGAATCCCTACACGGAAACTGTGGACCTCCTGGAAGACCTCGTGATAGAATATATAGCGGAGACAACTCACCGGGCCATGGAGATTGGACGAACGGGTCGCGTACAAGTGGAGGATATCATATTCCTGGTTCGCAAGGATCCCCGCAAATACGCCAGGGTCAAGGACCTGCTGACCATGAACGAAGAGTTGAAAAAGGCGCGCAAGGCCTTCGATGAGATTAAGTATGTGGGTAAGTATCCCGTCCCAAGTCTCAATAAGGATATAAATAAATGCACATTTTTTGTATAGGCAACGAGGGCAAGCTCAAATGACAACGGCAGAAGAAAGCGCCGCCATCGACTCAAGCCACAAGCCAATCGTAGTTGTAATGTCCTAAAAATATTTTATACAAAGTCCTGGAATATAGTAAGCTAATCCATAATATTAACTAATCAAAGTAGTCTTCAATGTCAATGTCGGGATTGAGTATATCATCGCCGAATGGCTCCAGGTCAATGCCATTTAGTATGAGGTTCTCACAGGTCTCGGCCAGGTCGGTGTCTCCAATGAGAATGGCGCCGCGCAGTCTTCCATTCTGGAGCACAAACTTGATGTACTCCTTGTTGCGGGTGCAACGCACTAGGATCTCATAGTCCCGTCCCAGATCCTGGCCATTAAAGCGGCCCAGTAGGACCACAGGATATCCAAAGAGCTGCGTTACATGGCCAAAGAGCTCGAAACAAAAGTCCTGGTAGACAGTTTCGCCCTCACTAACAGCTGCCATGCTCCTGCCCGCCATGGAACCCATTTGCCGGGCCTGCGTCCACAGGCGCATTTGGAACCAGTGAGGAGCAGGTGACCAGGCGGCTGTGCAGACATCTCCTGCTGCATAGACATCGGGCAGATTGGTTCGCATCATTTCATCCACCGAAATGCCACCGTCTTCGGACAACTTGATTGGGGCATCGCTGGTGTATTCGTGGCGTGGCTGGACACCGGTGGCGGAAACTATAAAGTCACAGTTCAACCGCTCCGAGCTTCCATCCTCGTGTCCCAGCTTTATGCTCAAACCTCCGCCTGATCCTGTGATCCCAATTTCCTGGTACTCCTCTATGTGCGATTTGTAGTAAATTTTGGGCAGACTTTTATCTCCATTTGTTTCCGCCGCACCGCTTAAATCAAAGGTGCGATGCCAATCCGGACCCAAGGCAGCGCCATGCTTATTATCCTGATCCTTGGGCACCAGTTCGTCGTAGCGCATCCGTTTAATAGCTGTTTTCGGGGCAGATGTAGAGCTCTCATCTTTCAATTCCTTTCGGGCCAGTTGAAAGAACTCTGCGGCTCCGGGATCGACGAATGTGGCAGAGATGTGGCTATCCTTAACCACCCAATGGACATTAACGTTCTTAAGTTCGTAAGCCAGCTCGCTGGCGATTCCTCCGTTTCCCAGGATCATGACATCCTTGGCCGCCGCTAATCGTCGCTGCAGTTCCAACACAGAGTCTGTATCCCGAATGCCAATTATGCGGCATTCTTTGGAAGCAGAGTTGAATAATTTAGGGGCTCCACCGGTGCAAAGGCAGAGGTAGTGATACCGGATTTTCAAACCCTTTTTGGTGCGGACCCAGTGCTCACTGCTGTCAATGTGCTCCAGCTGGTCAACGAGCGTGTCTACGGTGGCTCCTAGTTCGGAGACATTCTGCTCTCGCACATCAAACTTGTACAAATACCGAGCAACCGGCACTAGATTGGTGACCCTCTTCACAATGCTGGATTCGGTGAGCAGGAGAATGGAGGCCGATGGTC
This sequence comes from Drosophila truncata, assembly GCA_008042515.1. Classification (NCBI taxonomy): domain Eukaryota; kingdom Metazoa; phylum Arthropoda; class Insecta; order Diptera; family Drosophilidae; genus Drosophila; species Drosophila truncata. The sequence goes on along the minus strand of VNJQ01001016.1, from coordinate 63,612 downwards.
GGCAGATGGCCAAGGTTTCGGCACAGCTAACACCAGCAATGCCGCCACCGACGACAAGGAAAAAGCACTCCCGTGACATCCTTCTGACTGGTGAAATAAATTGAAAAACATTGAAAGTGATTCATTAACAGCTGACATGACAGCTGATAGAGGATAGCACAGTGAAGCCTGCCTAGAACAACTATCACAGGTGATGCACGAAATATAAGCAATCAAAAATTTAATTTTGCTTTATATTAGTTTGTTCCCCAATTTTGTAAAATAAAATTCTTTAAATACATTTTTTTAAGGTCGAAATAACCAACTCATTTTTAATAACAAGAAAGGTCATCTAATGTGCACTTTATAAGTAATTAAGTCACTTAATTAAGTAGTTAAGCAATATAAAAACAGTATTTGTTTCCCGGTTTTTATTTAATAGTAATTTCATTTCGCATTTTTAATAACAATCAAGAAAAACCATCTACACTTATTGTGCACTGAATTAGTAGTTAAACATTCTGCTTTTCATTCTTTCCGTAGTACTCGCTGTAGTCATACTCCCTGAAAGGCACGTCGTAGGTGATGAAACCAGAATCACGGGCCTGCTGGACGGCAACCATCAGGCGTAAGTGACTTTTTTGGCATAAGCCCGTTTTTGAGTAGCTAAGCACATCGCCGCTGTGGGGAGAGATAAACTGCTCTAGGAGTTCAGTGTTTCGGTAGTCCAAGACCAAATACTCGTCTCGGCAAATGGGACATGGATTTCCAGTGGAAATCCGGCCCTGGCGGATGCAAGTCTTGCGAGTTTTTCGTGGCGCAAACATGCCCTTGTGATTTCGCCTGCAAGAATTTGGGTTAAAATTGTGTTTTTTTCTGGTAAATAACTTAACCTACCTATACTGCGTCCACACAAAATCTTCTCCATAAGTTTGTTTGTAGGCAGCGCTTTTAAGATAGCGCATCGATGTCTCTACGGGAATTTTTTTGGTGCGATCTTTCGGGTCCGGTCCAGAGCTAACTTGCTCGCCATCGCCATCGCCCTCAGTTGCCGGCGAACTATTTTCTTCATTCGTCTCCGCCTCTGTTTCCGCCTTACAACGGAGCACGCTGGCCGTGTGCAGAGCTCCACGGCTGGAACGCGTTGCGCTGGACAAACCACTGTATAAGCCGCGTAGAATTGGTAACATTTTAATTTAATAAAAACAATTTGTTATTAAAACTACTGAAGGAAAGACGTAACCAGCTGAACAGTGTTGTAGGGTGAAGAAACATTGGTAACATCGATGTTTTGCTGGGAATCATCGATGTTTTTCTTCTCTTCTACAAGCTAGCTATACGAGAGGTCATAACCTGGCAACACTAAAGCTGAGAGCGTGCTGCCGGTTGAACAGCTGTTTTATTTTCAGAAAGTTGGCAGCGCTATCGAACTGACAGTTCTGCAAATCGAGATGAGTATTTATCGATACTTCTAGATACACTGCATTATTTTCGATACTTGCTGGTGGTTAGTTTTCAAAATTGCAAAATCAACATGAGCATTTGTTAAAATGTCAAAAAAATGTATATATGAATCATTTTAAAAATAAATTATCTTACATATTTTAATAAATTAAGAAAATTAAGGAATAAAGGGAGAAAATAAGCGTGGCGTAGAATACTTTGCAGACGACCGTGAGTAACCCACTATCCTAAGCTAACGGTCTAACAACCGCACGGCAAATTCACACACCCAAAGGCAGAGGCACACAACAAACAAACACAACCCACACGCAAAGCCAAAAGCAGAGGCAGGCCATGAATGAAAAAAGCTGCGCCGTACGTTCGGTTCCGTTTTAGTTTAGTTTCTTTCGGAATTTACTAGTGCAAAGTAGCGTTACTGCAGCGGCAGCGGAGTGTCGCGAGTGCCTCTGTGTGTGTGCGAGTGCGCGCGAGTGTGTGTGAGTGTGTGGTGGGGCCTTAAATCACGTGTATAAAAACACGGCATTTATTTACCTTTGGCTGCGACAAAAAAACAATCCGGATTGGAGCTTGCCCTGACGCCCAGGCTCGCGCTGTAATCCATCTATCCATCCGCGGAACGTGGTAATAGCTTGCGTGCATGCATAAGTTTTTTTTTCTTTCGTTCTAATCAATATTTGGCAGACTTGGTCATTTAATTTTAATTGTTCGCTAGACAGAAGTGGGCCTAAACAAAAGCCTGGCCCTTGTGCCTTTCAGACAGGAGCATTAAAAACCAACAACCACTACCCGCTTTTGCCGCCTGACGACACCTGCGAATAGGTGAGTCAATCGGTTTGACCGTTAGAAGAGCGAGCGAGAGCTTTGCTTGGGTGTTTTCGCTTGTTTTTATAAATAGAGCCGCATTGAAATTTCTTATCAATTGCAAAGAGACCCGCCACAATAATAAACGGGGTCTATAAATACCGCTATGCCAACTACAAACAAAATTTTTAAACGAGAGCGCAGTTAGCCCTACGAGCAAAAGCTGATGGTTTTGGCACCCAACAAAAGGGGTGGTGACCGCCCCCAACCCCCCAGCCCCCTGGCCGAAACCTAGAAACCCCGAAACAAAGTTTCCCTTTTTCGAGTGGAGTGTGTTTTCTCGCATTTCGTGTAATAAATTGTTTTATTTATTTTCCGTCGGCGCCACCAAGAAATTCAGTGTAACGTTGTGCCAAATTAGTACCTGTTGGCTGTTGTGCGCCCCTCATTTTTTTATGCCTCTTCTCACAAACAAAATAATGAGTCAGCTGGGGGTGGCTCGAAGTCTCGAGTTCCCTAACTTCGCAGAAACCTATTTATGAAATTGTATACCTATGAAACTTCTTCAATAACAAAGTCAGCCATTTCTTTATAAAGAACCCCCTTATTATTTTAAAATGCTTCATAGATCAAATATAATATTATACTGGAAAATATAATGTTCAGAAATTCATTTTTATAAATTATTTATTTTCGACCTTATTACCAATACGAGATTCTTCAATATTAAAACATATCTACCATATTTTTCAGATCCTTATTATAATTTTTATTAATTTATTAATTAATTTAGCTGCTCTTTATTTTATGTAATTCTGTGATGTTCCAGGAAACCCTAACATATTTCTTACCAAATTAGTGATTCTCAAGCAGTCTCTTGGCTGAAATTGGTTCTGTCATTAACCTGTATTGTAGGGTAGATTGGCGCCAAAGAATTTAGTTGTCAAAGTTCTCGCATTAATACTCCCCCCTATACACACTCACTCTCCACTCCACAAAAGAGTAGCGTTTTTACGTGGAACTCCACTAGCTGGCATTTATTATTGAAATTTTGTATCAGAGCTCTACTGGTGTTCATTCCGTCCGACTTTTGTTTATCCTGCCCGGTGTGCACGTCACACGGAAACGTTTGCCCTGCGGAGGCGTTGGGAGTTCAACCGTCAGATTATGGGTTCTGTTTCGTGTCCTTCGAGACTACCGGGTTCGGGCCCTGCAACAACATTAGCGGCCATGCCCACGCGCGCCTGAATGTCAGTCCGTTTTCTTGGCCCATGCCCGTCGCGTCGATGGTGCTTTATCAATAAATTGTTGCCAGTTTTGATTAATGTGTTTTCACCAAAGCCACAAATTGCGCCTACCTAATGTCAGATGGTCACACGTCTACACAAAGCTGGAAAAGTTAATTCTGTTTAATATATCCGAATCCTAATGGTCTCATTAGTGTAATTGCGATCCCATTTTTTCCAAATTAGTTATCGAAGGTTTAATATTCTTAGTAAGTTAAATCAATTGGCTATACTACGGCAATAAGTTTAGTTTAGTTTCAATTCTTATGGCCCTGAAGATTTATGATTAGATTTTGAGAGGAAAAATTTATTTCGAAAATATAATATTAAGGAAGATATCGCACTTAACTTTGAAATATTGATTTATTTATCGACTTTGCCGTTAAATATCAATATTTTCTACCCAGAAATAATTTTCTTAACAATTCCGGATTACTTTAAAAATTTTTTCGCCATAAATATAATTTAAAACACGAATTTAAAATAAAATACAAAATTTGAAATTTTGAAAATTATTTGTTTTGAATTATTTGTTGCTTAAATTAAATTTAGGCATTCTCAGCTTGCAAAACCATAACTAATGCAGGGGTTATTCATTTTAAGCCACGTATATCATTCTTATATACGTATCCCGCCCACATTTCGTGTTTATCCTCATTTATCACAGAGTAATATCCTTTCGAATATAAAGAACCGAATAACAAAGAAACAAATAAGCTGCTAAAAATATAATCCTTTGACCGGTCGTTTTTCCAACCTACCCCAAACAGAGATAGCGTTCACAACAATTTAAATACCAATTTGCCTAATTAAGGCACCTCTAGACCGCGCCTCCGCCACTGACAACTCATTCTGAAGAGTTAGTTTCAGCTGAGCTGAGCCTGGGTCCCCGCAGACCTTCTATAAGTCCAAAATATAGCGTGACACGTCGTCTTGTTTAGATGGTTTGGGGGCGGTGACTCGGGCGGGGGCAGGGGCAGGGAAGTCCGTGCAGTTGGAGGCAATGACATCAACGTCGCAACATGCTGGGGATCCCTGAGCAGAGGTCATTGGTTAGTGCTACGTGTCGGACTGGCCTTCAGTGGCAGTAATTTTCAAAACATTTAAAATAATCATTTAAATATATATTTTTTATAAACGTACGGAAAACCCCAGCTGGCTTTAAGCCAGTCCCTTTCCCAACCGGAATCATAAATTATAAAGAGGGTTCTTACCGGGTAATCCAGATGTTTTTGTTCGCAGGCAATCAAAACCAATGTCCTGACATTGAATCCGGCCACTACATTGGCAATCAGTCAGGAGCTGTCATCAAGACCTTTAAGTTCTTTACTCCGCTTACCTAGTGCTTTTTTGTGTCCCACAGACGATGATGATGGCTAAAAGCGATAAGGATATTCTGGCTAATTCCATGTATGAGGATGACCCCAATGGTAACTCAGCGCCCGCCACCACCAAGGACCAGGAATCGACCCGGCCTGAGGCACTTAAGGCAACCACCGATGTTTCTCCGCGCTGGGGACCACAGAATAAGGGTGCCCAAGAACTGGCCTCTTTATACAGTCCAGGTGAGTTGAGTTCTGCCGGCTTGGCAAACTTTTAGTAATATTTCTAGGCCATAAAGAGGTTAATCATATCCTTAAAGAACCATTAATTTCAATAATAAACTTTTATTTAACCCTATTAAAATTTTAAATCATTTCAACAGGAAAACGTGCCCAGGAACTCATTTGCGTGTACACCTGTATCGGTTTAATGATTATAAACTTGGCTTTAATTGTAAGGCATATGCGTTTGGAGCGAATCAGTGTTGCCTTTATATCAGCCTTATGTGGAATTATAACAGCTGACTTTGCCTCCGGAATGGTTCATTGGGCAGCCGATACCTGGGGATCGGTGGACTTGCCTCTGATTGGGAGGGTAAGTAGAGAAATTCAACTCAATAAGCTTATTTTATTTATTCAATTTAAGTAGAATTTTCTGCGGCCATTTCGAGAGCATCATCTGGATCCTACATCGATAACGCGTCATGATTTTATTGAAACGAATGGAGACAACTTTATGGTTGGCATACCCATCCTTGGATATTTGGCGCACTATTTCTACATTAGGTCGCCGAGCGAGATACAGCAGCATTTCGGATGGATATCTTACGTGTTCCTGTGCTCCATATTCGTGGTGATGACCAATCAGGTGAGGCAGAATCGGAGTCTTGAAAAATTGGCTTTAATTGGAATACTTATTTTTTAGATTCACAAATGGTCGCACACTTACTGGGGCCTACCTAGGTGGGTGCTGTTACTGCAGAGCTGTCACATCATCCTGCCCCGCAAACATCACCGCATTCATCATGTGGCTCCGCACGAAACGTACTTTTGCATCACTACCGGATGGCTTAACTGGCCACTCGAACGCATTAGGTTTGCCTTTCTCCGATTTACAAGCAAACAAAGACCTTAAAATAACAAGATCAAGATATAAATCTGAAGGCGATATTTATTTTAATGTTTTTGTTGTTCGGTTAACTAAAAGAATTTCAAGATTTTAACAAGAACTTTCGTTTTTTTTTTACAGATTTTGGTCAACTTTTGAGCATATCATTGAGCACTGTACCGGCCTTAAGCCCCGCGACGACGACATGAAATGGGCTAAGAAACTCACATAGGTTTGCTGACCAGCGACTGTATATAGAAACCTTGGACCACGCAGACTTGACCTAAAGTCTGCTTCAAATGTTATCATCCTATTGACATGTTTTGCACAACAAAGTAGCTTTAAATGGTAGCAGAGCTGATTATATATTTTAAAATTAGAAAAATCAAAGTTCTCAGTTGCATGTGCAAGAATTTTGATTTAAAATGTTATAAATAGTTGGTTATGTTAGCTTAAGTTAGTGTTTTTATATCCATTATAGCACACATGCACCACACACGCACATAAATATATATAATATATAATATATTCATTGATCTCGCCCCAGATGAATCGTACTACGAGTGAGCCTTATGTATACCTAAAATAACCAAAAGGAACAAATAACAAATCAGTGCTTGATTGACGTATAATTTTTTAAAACTTTACACAAGGGAAATATATAATTAATTGCAGAGCAACTGATTTTTGTACCAAATCCTAACAAAAAGACATTTTTAATACATTTCATCATCGCTGCTTTTCGATGGCTATAAAATAACACATTTATTTACAACTAAATATAACTAAATATACAATTAAATTGGGCGCTGTATGCAATCAGAATGTGACTTACAAATTTTTGCCTTAAAACCTTTTTATATGTATATTACAAAAACGATTTCTGAGAAAGCAGTCTTTAGTACGCACACTTTTACAGGTATAATATGTCATGTATGTAGAAAATGTTGTAAACGATACAAATTGAAAATTGATTTATGTGTATGTTTGTTATGTGCTAAACATTTTCAGGTATTTCACTAGCTGTTTAAGAAATATAAGAAATATTAATAACCCAAGTGGCCTTTTGAAGAGTGCTAGCTGCTTTTATCATTTGGCATAACTTCTAAGACAGCAATATGAATTGTGATCCAATAAAATAAATTTTTAAAACTCATTGAACAAAAATAGTTGTATAACTCTTTTTATATTGACTGTGGGAGGTAATTAAGAGGCAGCCGCTATGCGCTTAAATCGAGAGTTTGTTTTCCTTAAGCTTTACCATGTTTTTATAATTTCAAATTGTATTCATTAGGAATTTTATTTCCTCTTTAATATATTCCCAATAATATTAATTTATTATTTATTTCCATAAGGTGTTGAGATTTACATTATTTTTAATCGAAGTTTGATGTTCGTAATATATATACCTCAAATATAAACACATGGTATTTTATTTTTTTTAGAATAACATATATTTAAGGAGTTTCCAGGAACTTTTTCTATTCGGTACAAAGAAAAAATTAATTTTTCAATTTAATATAATATTGATATACAACTCAAATGTATAGCCTTTTTATTTAAATAATTAAGCATACAATTAGTATGAAATTTTGCTGTTGTAATTATTCCCACGCTGTTGCTATTAGTCTGCTAAAATCCATTAAAAGTTTTGGGGGTTGAAGTATTTAGTTTAATTATTAGTTTGCCGTCTTCGTTGCGAGTGTGCAGACCCCAGTAAAAGTCCATCAGAAGTCACCGTTTAAAAGAATGTCCAGATTGCTATGCTTTCGATTTTGTCAATTGTTATTGTTATTTTTTATCCTTGGTTTTGTTTCTCCTCCTCTTCCTCTTCCTCCTCGGGCGGCAGACCCAGATGCATCCGGGACCAACGGGGCATGTTGAACAAGCACCAATAGGGTATAATCATCATGATGATCAGTGGTCCGACCCCGAGAATCAGCCGCTGAGCGGGGCCCATAGGGAAGCGAGGTGGTCCTGCCATGGGCATGTAGCTCCGCACTGGGGCTCCCTGGGTCTTGGCCATCGCCCTTCGGCTGGATAGGAGATGTTGTCGCAACAGGGTAAAGCTCATATTCGATTCTGAATTGGGTATAACTAGGATTCAAGTGAAATGTAATTTTACGCGCTCCAAAACCAAAATAATGATTGAATTAATTTAAAATTTTTACTTACCAATGTTAACGCCTGTGTATATCAAATAAGAATAAAGAAATATATGTATATAATTGACAAATCAGTTGCTGTTATAGAAAACTCATAGCCTGCTGAACATTTGGAAAACGATTGGTACTGGATACTCACCGGGGAACTGGAAATATTTGGTAAGAATGTTATTGTTATTAGTGTTATTTTGCCCAACAATGACAGGCACATTTTAATATTTTTTTTTAAGAATTTTTTAAAATTATATTATTTTTTCCACTAATTCGCTTGTTTTGATTGAAAAACACTTGGTGAAAAGTTTTTTAGGAATAGAAAGCAGGCTTAGGCACCAAAATAAGAACTTTGTTAATATATGTGCTGCAATATTTATGTATGAAAACAAATTACAAAATGAACACAAAAACTGCTGAAACTGCCAAATCCAATAAAACCACAGCCCCTATTAGTCAGATGACTCGGTTAGCCGGTCTATTAAGTTTCGGACTATCCCTGCTCTAATGGATTTCTACGAAAAGTATTCAGATCGGCTCAGAATGACGCCCAGGGGACGATTAAGAGCCGATGATGCGTTGAAGGTATATAAGGAGGAAAAGGCTAAGCAAATTCAGGTGGATGGTGTGACTCTTCAGGGTCTCTGGACAGTCGATATTTTTGGTAAAAAAATACCATACTTAAGGTACTCTACACACAACCGGATACAAATATACACCAGAACCAAACTTATACAACTAATGGCATAAATAAAGAAAATTAAGTAATGCAAAAACTAGGTATAAATGTCTTTTTTATGTATAAATATGTTGATCAGCTAGTAAATAATAGGTTACACTAAGAATTATCTAGGAAAATGTACCGCTGGATAACTCCTTTGGAGATATTGTTTTTCAGCCAAATTATAATATTCTTATTAATATTTATATGTATGAAAATGTTTACGTTACCCAGGTCTACAAATATAGTGGTCATGTGAGTTGTTGAAAGAAGGAATTTAGTGAATAGAATTCAAATCCAGAGTTAGAATTTAATGTTATGTGGAGGGCGCAAACATTTTTTTTGACAGTTTCTCCAGTTGCTTTATTTAGTACAACTATTTTTATTTCATTCAAGACTTAAAGATATATGTATAATATGCATTTTTTATTATCGAAAAGTTAATGTTGTTTGAAATTAAAAATGCATGGCTTCATGCAAATTCTAAGGACATCGAAGTGAATTAATGCATGAAGCCTATTCGTTACTTCAAACAGTCACAAGTCTGCGAAAAAATCGTAACTTTACTCCAAAGGTCTTAGATCAATAGGAAAGAAATATAGCAAATTATGAATTTTTAGAGAAAGTCAAAAAATTTGTTACGTCCCTGTTTTTTGAGTACATACCCGTAAATATCTAAAAATCCTGACGACATTAGAAAATTCTAAAACCGAATCCGGATTCTACGAACTAAATTCCTTCGGAGAAAAATCCGAGTTTTCCAACAACTAAACCATGTTGACCTGTGTTATTAATTTAAATTTCAAACATGATTTTATTAGGACAAATGAAAACGAAGCAAATTTTAATTTCCAGACAGAACTATGTGTATTATATTTATATACCACATACATACTATGTACATTGTACATATAAAGACATATGTATATTGTAATTATTTGGAATATTCAAAACTATGCTGTACTTCGTTATCTCGGTTTCCCACCTTATACTTCTCACTTGAAGAAAATTTACATTATCTAAGAAAATCTAGTAGATGATAAGAAAATGTATTGATTCGGATTAAACATGGCAAAGATGCGATAAGCAAAATTGTTATCAGTTCCTAGAAATATTTCTCTGGCTAGTTAATTACAAAATTATTAGGAAAATTGCAACGAACGAATCCGTGATGCATCAAGAGCCAGAGCTTCTATATAAACGCTGCATTCGGAGGGCTTAGCATTCAGTTAAACTATCAACTTAATCGTCCTAAAGCTTAGCTATAGCCACAAAATGAAGCCGATAATTTACCTTGGGTAAGCATCCTTGGGTTTCATCCTGAAATCCCTAATAATTTCTCTTTAGTTGCCTGGTGGTTCTCATAGGAAGCCTTGCCTGGTCAGCCCGTGCCGAAGGAGATTTTGATGCTGAAAGGGCACGTGTGATTGAAATCTACGGCAGGCCAGATGTGGATAGAGCCACTAAGGAAAGAAATGTCGGGTTCCTGGCAGACTATCTCGCCAAGAACGCCAACCTGATCGAGCTGGCCCCCAGCCTGCGAAAACGTGTTGATGATGCAGTGAAAGAATATAAGGAGGAAAAAGCCAAACAACCTTTGGTGGACGGTGCTCCGCCTCAAGGTGGTTTCCTTTCAGCAATTCTTATAGGGGTTCTTATAGATGTTGGCGTAGAAGTTGCTGGAGAAATCGTAAAAGCAGTTGGCTAATGGCTTTTCAATAGCATTCGACTTTTGTTGAGAAATAATAGTAATACAATTACTTTTATTCTAAAAATTTTTGTGAATAATTACAAGTTTTTATAAATAAAATGCCAGATTTTGTAATTGAATCATTAGGAATCTATTCATAATTAATTTTATTTTAATCACATTAATAACAATATTGAAACAATGCATTTTGTATAAAATCAAATGTATAATGTTTCATCAAAGGTTGCTATACTTCAAATTGTTGTGGCCAAAGTTGCGGCAACAATTAAATGTCGCCAGAAGCTTAGAACTCTGTTGATAGCAGCTTGGAACCTTGTTGCTAGTCACATCTGTTTGAAGCTGGCCAGCAACATTGCAACACTTTTGTGTTGCCGGGGAAACCTCAGTTCCTATGTATTCACCATACCTCATCCCTGCAACGTGTTGATGCCACATGTTCGGTATACAATTTCACTCAAACTTGAAGGGTAAAAGTTGCGCCCAGGCAGTTAGCAGCATGTTGCAGGGCCGTGACTCAAATTTTATCCGGGATTGTATAATACGAACCATGACCCCTTCATGCCAGTCGGAGTCGGTCTATTTTACATTAAAAGTGAGAAGATGTAACTGTTTATATAACTACAAAAAAGGAATATTAACAGGGAAGTTTTTAATTTTATGTTTCTAATTTATAAATGTATTATTTTTTATATTTAATATTTGTTATGGTTAAACAAAATAAACTGAAAGAGCATCGTTTAGGATTTTTGTTAACCCTTTATAATCTTCTAATAAAATAATAATTTTTCTTTATTTTTTTATTTTTCTATTTTATATAAAAAAATGTCATTTTTCACGTCTTCTGGGAGTTTTATTTGAAAGGGTTAGAAAAAGGCCGCGACTTTGACTGACTGATGACTCGTCAAAAATGAGGCAAAAATGTTAATTAGCAGCATTTGTTTGTTTTGGGTAGCCATCCTTCGTAGCCGTTAATTAGTTATTCATATTGTTCCACTCTGATGAAGCAAATGAACTGCCCAACAATATTTTTACTTGACTTTAAACCTTAAAAATAATTTAAATAAAATTTAAATATATTTAGACAAATGAATTCAAATATCAGGGTTTATCTTTTTATAATACATGTACAGTAGATTTTCTTATAAATTTTCATTTGTTTAAATTTTACGCTCGACCGGAGTTGACAAATTTAAAGCCCTTAAAAAAATTACATATTAATATGAGCTTAGTGCATGCAATCCTTAGGTGGCCTTCAACGTTGGTTATTATCATTTCAGCCTCCTCTTCCGTATCAAGGCACTTTTCATCTCTTCTTCAGCTTGGTTGTCCTGGCGCCATTTATCTGGCGGGTCTGTATGGAAATAAGAAAATGGCAGACAACCATGGAGAACAATTTGGTTATGCAGCGTTCAAGAAAAGTGAAATTAGCATAAAGTTCTTTCTTTCCCCTACACTTTTAGTATCTGCTTCTGAGTCTGCTGGGTTAACTTTTTCCAATGAGGCCCGCTGTCCTTTTGCATTTCGTTTTTAATTTCTTTGGTGTCGCATTCATTTTTTTCTTTGTAGGTGAAGCGGTTTCTGTACAATTAACTGATGGCGCCGAGTGCTTAACGAATTAACAAAGCCTTCTCTTAATAAAATTAAGGAAAGGAAGGCTGAATTTATATTATTAAATTCTATCGTTCTTCTTTTACATTTTTTAACATTCAAAACTTTGTTTTACGAACCGTTGAGTTCATAATTTTTTCATGAACTAGTGTTATTTTTTTTATTTGTAAAGTCTATCAGATCAATATTTTATATATAAAATATAATAAAGATACAATTTGTATTAACAGAAAAAATATTACCAAACACCCGTGGATCTTCTTCTTATAAAAAACACATTGAAAACTTGCAAGAATAATTATAAAAACTAATAAAAAACTCATTATTAATTATTTTAACCATGTGCTCCTTGAATATTTTAATATCAATTATTATTAATTTATTTAGTAATTATAATGCAGTTCTTAAATTCATGCGACTCTGGAAAGCTTGAATCTGACATTACCGATGGCTGCATATTCACATATTTTATAAAGTGGACATGCAAAGTGGAAATTCAATGGCCCTCACACCGATGCCGAGACTCTAGCGCAGACACAGGACATACATGCAGACGCACAATCAAAATTATTGCATGTAATTTATTAATGCCGTGTGTGGCACAATTTGTTTCATGAAGCATGTAAAATGGATTTAACGCCCTCGATAAGGCTTGACCATGGACAGAAAGATAATGGTGGGATCGGGAGCACAATGGGAGAGGGAATTGCCAGGCGACAGTTGACCGAACATGAACGAGCCTTGGCTTTGGCCATTTTCCAGCGATTAATGCTCGGACGGACACACATGCATCCTGGTTGGCTCAACTATCTGGCAGCATATTGAGCGACTAATTAAAACTGCACATGTCTCTCTTATGTATTTTAATCTTTGGTTCCAGCCTGACCTTTGTCATAGTTAGAACACAAGAAAGCATTTGTGACAACAAGCTGAAGAGCCAATTGATGTACATGAAACGGAAATCTTGACATATTTGGAAATAAGTGTGAAATGTTAATTAAGTTGGAATCCTTGATTAACGGGAAATCAATTAATTATATAGTTAAATATGCTGCTTATTTGGGGCAAACACTTTTGATTGCTTTCTAGGATCTTATTTTAGGTACCTAAACTAAAATAATAAGTATATGATGTACATTTATATTTCCTATAAACAAACATGTTTGAATTCAAGAAGCATCTTGTGAAAGCATCAATCAATCCCTAATTGATCCCATGTATTTCGGCACGCCACTCACGTTCGATGTCAATTAAAGCCTGGATGAATCTATAAATTTTTAATTGAAAACACACAACCGACTGCAGAAGTCAAATGGATTAATTATTAATTGTTCATTCCATTCCCTTACTGTATCTGGGTGAAAAACTCTTAAACTCCACTTCGGACCCCAAGCTAATATTGGTTCATTTCAAGCATTCACTGGGGCTAGGAGGTAGAGAGAGCTCAGGGCAATCGCCAAGTTAAATTCTAAACAAATTTAATTGAAAAACTTTTCCATTTCTTCTTTGGCAAATGGTCAGATTTGACCAGGACCTGAGAGTCCTGGGCAAGGATACAAGTGCATATGCAATTGTTGGCTACTTGCCGTTGCAGTTTCAGTTATATTATTATTATTTCTCTTTTTCATTTTCCGTTGATTGTCGCGATTCACTTGGGACCCGTTTAGCATTTAGTTCTGCTTTCTAGAGCTCCTCACCCTTGTTGCAGTTTTCTTTTTCTTATTTAATTATTTGCTAGATGTTTTGGCCAAAAGTCACCAAAGAGCTGCAAAAAGTTTTCAGTTGTTGCCGAAATTGAAATTATAACTTTTGACTACTTTCTGTTGCTCTGTGGCTCGCACCGAACGAAAGCTGAGCGAAGTTTCAACTTGGTTTTTTTGGGGGGTGCAGAATAGCTTCGGGGATTGCATCATTGAACTCCGGGAAATTTGTGTTCTAGTTAAAGTGTATATTCTTTGAGAAATTGCAAAATAAATAGTATAAAGTTTTAAAATATATTGAAGAATAATATTTGAAGTACTGGTACTCTAGGCCTTTGGGTTGGGTAAAAGCAAAGGGGTTAATCGAGCTGGAAAATATAGAAAATACAGGATGAAAATATTAAATTATATTCTATTTATGGTTTTACTGAAATTGCAATTCTTGGATTTTATAAAATCTTAAAATCTTTTGTATTTTATCAGTTCTATAGTTGTGCTTTGGAAACCATAAAGTTTATGATTGTATTGGATTTATGATTGGATTGGATTTCGTTTACATATTTCTTTATATTTTAACAGAGAGTTTTCTTATCTTTCTGTACTTTTATCTTGTATTTTTCATTTCTGCTTTAGCCAAACTTGATTTAGTTATTTAATTTCGATTAAAGTTTCCTTTTATGTACTTTCCAAAGGGTTATTTTTAGCCTTGGACTTTAATTAAGACACTAAGATATTTCTTATATTTTAAATAGAGAAAAACTGTTGCTATTCAACAATAAAATGCCTTTAAGTTTCCCAACTGTCTTAGAACTGTGCGTGTCGATAAATTTAGGATATACATTCATTCGCAAACATGTAGGTTTAAGAATTTTTTCCCGTATTTGTTCGGTTTTAAGCCATATATTTATTTGAAAACTCAAGGATCAACTTGCTGGAGATGCTGCAGTTTCCTCTTACAAGTAGTTGCATTCGTCTGCTCCCGTGTGAGTGAGTATCTATGTGAGCATGACATTCGCCGGCTGCAAGTGGCTTCGTCTTTGGCCACTTGCCTGTTTGGCTCCAACGAGGCAACTTGCATCCTTATGGCATACAAGCTGTTGACGACCAAGTTATGTATGTCCTTGCCTGTAATACGAATGCATGGTTTTACAGTGAATCGTATAAGGAAAAGCAAATTAAATCTAAAATGATTTTAATGGAATTATATCAACCAAAACAACACTGAAAATAAGCAACACAAAGAAATAATAATTACTAAGAATATTTATATAAATACCAGTAACTTTTATTCGAATTTATCAGAGGGTTCCCTGTGGTGCACATTCACTTCTGCATCCCCAGAATCGTCAGCTATATGTTCACATTATTCTTTGCTCTTTTTATTTTAATTTCCACTTGGGAGTGTTGACTTGAATTTCTGCCATCCTGCTGTCAGCAAGCATACAGGCAGAAGGATAGACAGACGGTTCGACCGGCTGACATATAGTATATCCCATCCATGTTCCATGCATCTCGGCTTCCGTAAAGAAAATGCACATCGGTTTCAGGCTCTGTCCGAGTCCCATCTCTTGGGTTTCCCTCTCCCAGATATGTTGTTTTTGTTATCTTCGCATCCTTTGGTTTTTCAGTGGACCGACCTGTGCCCCACTTTGCGTCTGCAACTTGCAACTTTTTGTCTTTGTCTGGAGATTCAGCTTTGGCTTCTCTAGCTGCCCTTTTTGCACTTTGTCGCATTGTGCGGAAGTGTGCGGCACTTGAGAACTACTTTTACTTTTGTGTATACGCAACACTGCAGGCAGCCCCTTACCATCAGCCTTATAGTTAGTATTCCTAGTATTTACGGCAACTTTTTGGCTTCGTCTCTTTCATATATATCGCCATTCTAAGCGAGACACCTTTAAGACGAGCTTCATTGTCCTTACGAAACCTACATTTCCGTTGCGTGTCCTTGCAACTTGAATGTACATATGTATGCGTGCCTGTGATATTAATGCTCGAGAAACGTGTTGCCAATCCAGATGAAGGTGAGATGAATAACTTCAACAGGCGGCGACAAATCGAAGAACTTTTTACCGGAAATCTTTTCATAAAATATTATAAATGGCTCAGCGGAAATAAAGTAATGTAGGTCAATGTAAATTGTTCGATTTATTGAATTAAATTAAATTGCTTTAATACTTTGTATAGAAAACAGACTTTTTTCAGATATTGCTTAGCTATAGTGAAAAGAAAAAAGACTTAAACAATCATCAATCGACTTAAAAAAATAAATATTTATTTATTTAATTTAAAGATAACTGGGCATTGAGTTTATTAAAAGTATAAGAGAGTTTTAAGTGGATTATAAATATATTTGTTAAATTTTTCTATTCCTTAAAAATTACTTCTCAAGTAGAATCTCAAGTCAATATGCTGTCTTGAAAAAGGGCTAGGCAGAGGTCTTTATATCGCGTAGAACGATAAAGACAGTTCAGGTGTGTCCCAGGCGCGACATTATTAAAACGTGACTGCGAATTTTTAATTGCCCGTTTCTAATTGGACCAAGCGTTCTCGAACATTTCATGGCCTGGGCTTGCCCCGGTCTTAATGCGCATAATAATGGCACAAATGATAATGGAAGGGCTATAACAATCAAATTGTCGAGACAAAATTATTTGTTTTCTGGGAGCTTGAAGCTTGGTGAAAGTAAGTAAGGTTCGCAGACAACGAAAACCGAAATATAGTCGTAAAATGTTTTACCAGCGCCATGTTGTTTTTCTTTTTAATTCGTAAAATTTTGAAGGCTAAAATTTGTTATTTTTTCGTTTGTTTTTTGTTTTATGTGAGGTCTATAATAAAGTTGTAAAAGCCCAGTATTTATGGCTTGAAAATTCTTACAAAAATTTGTTTTATTATTCACTTCAGTTTGGTTTAGGTTAGGGTTAACTTTGGTTTTATTTCAATTTGGAGATTTTGAGAAAATAATGATAAAATATACATAAGTTGTAGCAATAATATTTATAAATCGATATGCGGTATATTGTTTGGTTATAAATAAAAGAAAATTAAAAAATACTGAAATTTTTAAAACTAATGAAATTAGGATTTTATTTACTGAGGATAAGTTTAATGTTCTGGCTTTCAAGATGGTTTTTATCGTAAATTTATAATTTAAATATATGAAATTAATTTATAATAAATATATTTCAGTAA
Source organism: Drosophila truncata (assembly GCA_008042515.1). Taxonomy (NCBI): domain Eukaryota; kingdom Metazoa; phylum Arthropoda; class Insecta; order Diptera; family Drosophilidae; genus Drosophila; species Drosophila truncata. The sequence goes on along the minus strand of VNJQ01001016.1, from coordinate 46,564 downwards.
TTCTTAAATCTGCAGATCCCAAAAGCCAAAAGTCAACTAATTACCTCATCGCTGGCCCTTAAAAATAAATTGCGAATCTGGCCAGAACGCAGAAAAGCAAACAACATTTTCTGTGGCGAGTAATTGGATAGCAGAACAAATATGGAACAATATGGAGTCGCAGGGAAAGTGAAACCGAAACGGAAAGCATTTACAGTACCTTTTAAAAAAAAAAATAAGGTAGAGCCACGCAAAAAGTGAGAGCAGAAAATCCAACTGGGGAAAAAAACAGAAAAATACGCGTAAATCGCGTGACGTGTGCGCGAAAAAAGTGACAGCTATTTCAGGAACGATTCTGCCTTGGGTTCCCTGTCATAGATTTTTTTATGGACCCTTAAGCTGGAGCTGGAAGTCGAGTGACCCAGACGATGGTCAACATGCGATGAGCGGTCGACAAAACACTTTGCTTAACCCGCTGCAAAGTTGTCACCAGCTCGGATTTAAATGGCCCCCGCCCTCCACACTTTTTACTTTCCTGTCCCATTATCACATTATCGAGGTTTTAAGTGCTCCATAAAAAAAAGTGGTGGTTCAATAAGGGAAATTACGAGTTTATATTCAATTTGTGTTAGTGTGCGTGGAGCAAGCACCTCTTAGTGATCTTGATTAGTGGCGCCATCGCACTATGGGGAATTTGCCCGTTTTTATGGTATTAATTAATAACTTTTAAACTGAGTAAGATTTTTCAAAACGGTTTTCTTATTATTGCTATAAACACCGAAAGCCATCTTTTTGGAAAAATGGGCGTGGCTCCGCCCTTCCCTGACGAAATAAAAAATTCTAACTTTGCCAATTTTTAACATATTTTCATTTAACTTGAAACATAGTCATTTTGTATTATTTTAGAATTTCGGTTTTAATTTCATGACAATCGGACCACTATATCATATAGCTGCCATAGGAACGATCGACAAATTAGCGTTTTATCCTTTTAGCACGTAAATTCTAAAAAAAAATGTTGCTTTGGCTTTTTAAATAGTTGTTATGGGTTACAATATCTATACTTTTATCAAATTTGTTAGGAATAAAGTCAACAATCGCATTTTTTGGTTAAAGTGGTCCGTTTCAATCCGCAATACTTCTAAGAGATCAGCGCTTGAAAACGGGAAGTTACCTGACAAAAAACGAATTTACTCAAGTTGTGCGGATTTGTGCACATTGAGACAAACTGCATTTTATTCATAATTAATGGCTCTACGACATATATTGGACTTACACTGTTAGAACGATATGTATTTTTTGTAAGTCTACGTAAAGTTAAATTTTTTTTCCAAAAAATTACCTTTGAAAACACTTACAAAATTCGCTAAATATTAAAAAGACACGCATGAATAAAAATTTCAATGATAACAATATAAAATAGAAACCCGTATGATTGGTGTCCTAAAAAATTGAAGCAAAAACTTGTGCCATTTCTGAGTTATGCACTTTCAAAGTTCCAACAAAAAATTGCCCATTTTCAAGCAAGCGCTTTTTTGGCTGCAACAGCTGACTTTAACAGTGATTAGACTTAACAGTGCACTGTTAATTAACATTTTTGGTATGGAGTTTTAAAGAGCCATATATTTTTAATATGTTTACATAAAAAAAACTCAAATATTTATAGTTTGATAAAATGACTAAATACCATGAAATCGGTCAAATTCCCCATAGTGCATCGGTAAGAGGTTAATCAATAAAAGATTCAAGAGGAATAAATTGGAAGCAGCTTCAAGTTAATGTTTAAAAAAGGGTGGTATTTCTTCTTCAGATTTTTTAGTTTAATTAGTAAAGAGAAAATATATTTCCAAAATAAATGTCAAGTCTAAACAAATCATGAATTTATCCTTAAAATACACATTAATAAAGAAGAACAATATATTGAGGTTACCAAATTCTCATAAATCCATTTGAAAATTGGGTAATAATTATGATTAACCAACCTCCACAACGGACAGTTTATATTTCCAAGTCTGAATTCTAGGCAAAAGTTAAACTTCGGCAGATAAAAAAATAAGATATTTATATATGTTTAATATCAAACTATTTGTCAAATAATAATAACATAAGAAATAGCATTCATATTAATATTATTTAAGGTATACTTTTCATCCTTTGTTTTCCTAAGCTGCAAACTTAAGGTCGACATCTAATTAAGGGTCGTTGGAAACACCAAAACCGTTGTTTGTCTCGTACTTTCGCGCCAGATTTTTAATTAAATTGCTTTCCTTTTTTAGCCGGTACGTTTTTGGCCATCCTAGGTTGGACTTTGTGGTAATATTTACTATGTAATTTCCGCACAAGGGACACAACGATGCAGCGCACTTGAATTTTAATAGAAACTGCAGTAGCGGCCGGCCAAGTTGGGGATGGCAAAGGACCCCCAAAGACGAGACGGGGAGAAGTCCAAATGTGTGTGAGAGTGTGTGTTACCATTATGTCATAACTTATTGCGATGCCTGCAGGTATGCAACGCTGTGCAGTTTTTCGCCGTTAAAAAATAATAATTCAAAAGGAGCAGCGCACGAAGTATTTCGGAAGATAAACGTGAAAGTCACACTATAATGTGAGTCCAGTGCAAGGTGATTTTAACCTTAGATTGACAATTTATATCATTACAAAACAACAAATAATTTTTTACACGATGTTAATTAGCTAATTATTTTTAAGCTAATCAAAATGTATTTAATATATATTTTAATTTAATAATAAATATTTTATGAGACATTATTTAGTGGTTAGCTTGCAATAGAATTAATGTTAATCAATAAATTTATATTTTTTTGTAAGAATTGAATAAAAAAATAAACAAGTTTAATGAATATTAATAATTAGTATTATTTTCTTAATGTGTATTAAATGCTTACAAACGAATTTAAAATTGTTTTACTTACTTCTATTAATGTTTTTGCGCTTATTTTATTGACTGTACGAATAGAATATTTACATGTTTCTTTAAAATGCATTTAAAAGAGCTTAAAGCAATTTGACAACTAATAAGACATATATATATTTCTATGAAAATTTCTTTCCCTATAGATAATATTTATATTTTTCCAACCATAAAGGCTTACCACATTGGACTTAAAATTTATAGGCTCCTTCTGGGGTTAAACCGCAGGAAACGGTTTCAACAAGTTACAAATTTTCAGAGTACGTGCCAGTTTCAATTCGGGGCAGCCCGCATTGTTATGTTTGTCGCGTAGATCTGATCAATGACCCACGTGGCCTCGTGGTCCCGCCATCTTGGCCATCATCTGCTGTTACTGAGCCGTGTGTCCCATTAGATTTCAATAGGACACAAGCCCGTGGTGCTTCGCGATTTCCTTTTCAATGCCCTGCAGGAAATCGTGACAAATTGATCGAACTAAATGGTTAAATATTAAGCATCAAATTGACTGTGACAGCGAGAGAGCTTGGCTAGGAGGCTCACTGGGCTGGCTCTCTGGAGGGGGACCTGTCTGCTTCGGTGATTCTTTCGCTAACAAGCTGCAGACAGCACAGAAACTCACGCACTTCGAGCTAGACGTGTTTTATATGTCAGTCTCGAGTGCTTTCGCCAGACGAAACAACAACGTCGAGCTGGGCTACAATGAGACATCTGTGCAAATGTGTTGTTTTTCCAGCGAGGGTCAAGGAAACTTGTAAGTGAATATTCTTATACTAAATCTAAATCAATCTTTATATACAATAAATATATAATTGAATATTTATTTAAACATTTGTCATGTATCTTTGTGCTTTAATACCTTTAATTTTAAACACTCTTCCTAAAAATTCTTATTGCAACGTAAATCTAAATAAATTTTTCTTTTGACAATTATTAGAAACCCTTCAATCTCAAGGTGAAAAAAAAGGAAAATGTAAAATAAGGCTAGGACTGAGACCAGGAAAACCCAAAGAAACCAGCCTGAACGAAGATTGATTTGACTTTGGACAGCTTTGTCCACTCTGAAAGTGCAGTTTTTCTTTTGCCTTTCTCAGTTTTTGCAATTAATCAAAAGGAAATTGGTTGGTTTTGTGTTCCATTTATGCAAATTGATTAATTATTTTTCATTGCCAATGCAATTAGAGGTTAATAAATTGGCTTGCTAAACTTTTTCGAGCCAGTCAAGTGCTCAATAATTGCTTATTGAGAAATTGAGTACAGCTAACTTTAACTTAAAGCCACTGATAAATATAAAATTCATACAAATTTCTTAAAAATTGTATTAAGCTCAAGCTTAGTAATGTAATTCTCACAGACTCAGGTTGGGTGGATTTGTAAATCAAATCAATTAGGGCACCCAGTTAAGCCTTGGATAGGGTTTTACAACTTTTGTTTTTTTGCAACTTTTGCCATTGGTATATTGAACACTATGCTTTCATGTGCCTTCCTTCTGGGCCTGCCTCGAGTGGATTTATTGTTTCGAGTGGCAAATACAAATATCCCTGTGCCGCACCCACATCAATTCCGGCCGCCCGTTGTCGACTCCTGTCAGCCACAATATTCTTGATGTTAACAATAGTCTTCAGTGTAGCCAGCCAGGCCCCATGGATTTGGCCTACAAGCCACTGGAGTTCGGCGAAATGGGACCGTGCTGGTGGTTGGCAAGACGCCGCCGCACACTTTGTCACTTCAATTCGATAGGTCGGAGAAATTCGTTATTGTTGCCTGCCGTTGTTGTTAATGGTTCTGCTGACATGGCCACACGCGAGTATGAATCGAATCCCGAGCGGAGGCAGTGGTTCCATCTCCGTCGGAGGCACCTCCGCCATCCTGGCACGACCTGTTTGTGGCCTACCAGGACAATATGTGACAAATGCCTTTGTCTTTAACTTGGTCGCTTCTGGCCGCTTTTCTGTTTGTTTTTGCTTCGTGCTTTATTGTCATCCCTCGATTTGACTCTGGACCAAGTTGTAAGAACGAAACGCTGCATTGTTTGCGAATTTCTGAGGGATGGTATGGCGCTTAAAGCTTGTGCTAAATTCGTAATACTTCTGAATGCCATTTCATCGGGTTTTTAAGACTTGAAAGTAGAGTTTTCCGGCAGGGAAATTTGTACTATTAAATATTTAATATAACCGAAATAATATAAATTTATTTATATGACCCAGCTCGAATTTGTAATCTGCTAGCTAGCCAAAACAAGTTAAAGATCTTAAAAACTTCATAATTTGTCTTGTCATTAAGCCAGCTCCTTTCCCATTTCCCTTTCGAGGCAACTGCAATGCAGCAAGAAGGCCATTTGTGTCACTCGTAAATTTGCAATGCCGGCAACAAGCCGCCAGTATTCGCATTCACATTTTATACGCTATTTCCCTTCTCTTCAATTTTTTTCCGTTTCCTCTGCTCTCAATTCCCAATGCTGCCAAGTGGCAGTCATTGGCTTTTGCAGTTGGCTGGCCAAAATTGGGATTGCGCTTAAAAATTTCCCAAATATACAGCCCGAACTAGAGCCCAGAAACCGCACGCACCAGAGAATTTATGTGAGTCCCGAGACTTGACTTTTTCCAGGGGACTCTTTGGCGCCGAAGCCAAGGACACTGAGACCAGTGTCGTCATTTTCCTCAGTGACTATGCATAATGGGTACACTCTGAGAAAAAAAGATGATTAAAATAAGGATGCAAGAAAATATTGATACGATATTCATATTTGAAGTTGTGATCAATCTGTATTCTTTGTAAAATATCTGACAAGCTTCCTATTAAAGCTTCTTACACTGTGGTTTTTTCAACAATATCTTTTAAACATAACAATTTTGTGACAATTTATAACTTATTTGAATTCCAATTAAAATGTATAATATTTATTTCTATGATCCAGATCATACATTTATTTTTTTTCAAATAAAATTGGATTGTTATATTGTTAAACTCTATAAAAACGACGTGAACGTAAACAATAATATAAGCTGACTGTTAAATTTACCCATTTTTCAAGCTATATTCTCCTGATTATAAATATAATGGGTGTTTTTCTAGAGCTCATTCCAAACTACGTAAAACAGCTCGTAAAAAACATGAAAATCCTTAAAAAATCCACTTTTTGGTTTTTAATTTAAAATGCTTTCATTTCTTTAACTTTAACCACTGACAGTGAACTTCATCCAAGCTGCCGTTGCTGACATTTAAAGTAATTCTTCTTAACCGATTTCATTTTCATTTAACCCACCAATCTCATTAAGGCCCATTTACGGAAATTTCTTATTAATTGAGCCAAGAATGGGCGCAAGCTTTGTGTTGATTTATTCGCCCAGTGCGCTCATAATTTAAAAGCCAAGGACGAAATGCCGAGGAGTCTTCGCCAAGCCTTAAATGCCCTGATGGACTGAACGCTGTATTTTCGCACTGAAGCTTAAATTATGCAAGTTAATTTGCAGCCGCCTGAAAATGATGACAAGGAATTCCGCACACACACACACAGAGAGTGCACAGCAGTGCAGAACATGGCAGGACAGCCCAGGACTCCGGTGCTAGCCGCCTAACAAGAGTTATTTCCCACAGACCGGAAGTGAAGTCGACATAAATTGCGGTTAGAGCTAGTCTGCCCAACAGCTCCCTCCTCCTGCCTTGGGCACGTTGGCTATTTAATACATTACGACAGCAGTTCAGGGGCGTAGGGTAAGGTAGGTTGGTAGGTCCTTGGATAAGGAGCTACCTAACCTTTATGGGGCTTGGCATCACGAGCTTAGATTAAAAATCAAGATGTTTGCTTAAGAGAAAAAGTCCATCACTTGCAGGACATTCACTCTGTGATTTGATTGATTTATATCTTAAATTTCTCAAGACTTTACTGAGGTATAAGTAGTAATTTCTTTATAGAACAGCAGCTCCTTTCTCGACACCAAAAAAAAGGAAAGAAAAGCTAACTTGTTGTTATTATTTGTCTGTGGTAGTTTCCATTTCATTTACAGTTGCAGTTCAAGTGGCAAAAATAAGGCCTGCATGTGAGTTTTGGCTGCTTGATTTCCCCAGGTGCCACACATGTACATATATATGCATATATATGGTGAGCCCCTCATCTGAGACCCAGCATTTTGTATATTTTCATATTTTGGCCTTTTGTTTCTATCTCCGTGCAGTTTCCCAAAAACCACATCTACCACACATAATAGTGTTTTGCAAAGCAAGTGCAAAAGGAAGTCTTGGTTTAGCCCACATTTATTTGAATGAGTTTTTGGTTATTGTGGTTCTATTTTGAAGTCATATTAAAAATGCTTCAATTGAGAGGTATTGTAATAAAATTATTGTTACTTCTGTAGTGGTTTTATTTTGTAGAGAAAATCACAACAAACACTGGTAAAAATTTAGAAAGAGCAATGCATTACAGTCGTTACAGTTATATTATTATGTAATGTATAAATCTTATACTTTTGAAGGTTTTAAAATTTAATGTAAATGAACAGATTATTTAGTTTAAATTTTATTTATAAATTAAGAGAAGTAAAGTCTTTAACGAGTAATCTTTCTCCAGTTAAACGACTACTAAATCAATAAAAAGGCGAAAGACTTTACTTAAACCTTAATTTTTAAATTCAAATCCTTACATAAAGTTTTCTTTTGATCAATTAAAGACTCAACTCTCTTTCAGTTTAACTGCAATTAATTTGCATAATTTTAGGGCTAACAATGAGGAAGTCATTCAGTGCAGGAAATGACTTAAGTGGCTGTCAGTTTATTCCCGATTTTCTTTTAATGAGGAAATAAAATGTAAAACTCTTGTCTGCTCAATTGTTTGGTGAACTTTTAGCTTTTGCATTCGTTACCTTCCCGAAACCGTATGTGTGCCAAATTCGTTATTTATTTGTCGTGAAGTAATAAATCCAATAAAACACGCATTAGCAGTGCCACATTTGCCGCCTAACAGAGGGCTTACAGACCTCGGTGATGGGTTCTTCAGAGTCTCCTTCCTCATCATCGTTTTATTGTTTGTTTTATTTGTTTTTTTTTTTGACTTATATACCGCACGCGGTTTAGCTTCCCCTTTTCTCAATGTGTCACCGTGAGTTCTCTGAGCCACTCAACTGAAAGACTAATCCACTTATGGTGGCTGCCGGAGAGCGATACCAAAATGAATGTGCAGGAACAAAAAGAGCTTATTTAAAGTCTAACCGGGTAGTTTTTACCAACAGCTCAATTTAAATCACTGTGCCGGTGAATTGCGAATTCTGAAATTACAGAGTAAGTTTTCCCATCACTTTTTCGGTCACATTTTTTTGTAACGAAATTCCCTGCATAAAAAAGTTAACCAAAAGGAACGCAAAGCGCACTGTCCTTTGGTCACATGCACACAGATTTTTCGTAAAATTTTTTCTTTTTTTCGTGCTTTATTTTTTTGGTCACAGAGAAGCGGCGTGAAGTCAAATTAATTACTCTAATTGACTGAGAACTAACAAAGCGAATGCGCAGTGTGCCCAAAAAGAAACCAGAGAGCATTTTGTTGGAAAATGTGTTAAAGCTCGTTACATACATACATACATTCGCCATGCCACATAGGTAAATATGATAAAAGGTCGCTTTCAAATGGAATATACTTTTACGGATGCAATTTCTTGTCAGGACAAACCAAATGTGATGGTCTAATTAATGTCACATGCTCTCTGCGAAGATATTAACATTTCAGCTTAATTTGTTTGAAAAATATGTATCATAAATGGAGTTAGTTTCTCATTTACAGTTGAAAATATGTTACAACAGTGGATTTCCCATACATCCTGCCAGAAAATTAATACATTTTCTATGCTTGACAATTTTGAATACCAGCAATCTGCACATCATATTTGCAGCATAGCTTTGCCCAGCATGTTTCCGTCTCCCAAGAGATTTTACCTTCCAATTAGTTGCTGGAAATGGATGCACCAAATTGTCATATCGATTGCCATATTCACATACCAGATGGCTGATGGCTCACGTAAATTCCCATTCCCCCACTGCTGAAATCCGCATTAATTACATGGCCCCCTCCCTGCCAGCTACCGAAATGCCTGTTGGGAAATCAACAACGCAAATTTTCGCCGAAAAAAAAGATAATGAAAGGCATTGGAGAAAGGAAACCGAAATTGAATTTCGGGAGCTGTTGCCGCAAAAATGCTTTTAATGCGGACCGAACGCGATGAAGTATACGCCATGAGTGGCAAAGGGAAGATGAGTCGCCGAGCGTGTATCATAATTAATGTTAATTGCCTGATTGAATGCCTGGCCGTATGTGCCACCGATAATTCCACTATCCACTCAGCTCCATTGCAACTCCACTTCAATGCCCTTATTCGCGTCCGTTTTAACATTAAGTCGCGAGACTGACAGCTCCTCCGTTCGACCCACTTCAGTGGAGCTTTCAGGTTTCATTTACACTCACGTTATTAAATCATATTAAACAATGCTGGAAGAATATGAAATTTTAATACGAAGTGGTTCTTAAGAATCTTTTATTTTCGTCTTAAAATTCAGTTTAATGCGTAAATTCCATTTAAAAATCTGCACTGTGACATTTCAAAAGTCAAATTAAAAACTCATTAATCTAATGCAGTCGACTCGTTAGCATTATCGATTATATTCGGTAATTAGTGGCTATTTTTTCCATCTGACATTTGATTGCTGGACCGTGTGCAAGGTCTATGAGATACAAGTATTATTTATAAGCTATAATTACATTGCCATTAATATTAATTGCTCTTAATAGGAATTTAAATGATAATAAAATGAAAATATTAATCCTGTGCGATTACCAGGGTAAGCCTCAGGCATTATCTAAAAGTATCTAATGGCAAGTCAACGATTTAAATAAAATATTTTTAAAGAATTATCAGTGATTTCATTATGGTTAAACATGTTTCTGTAGATTAAATATAATAATGAGTTGGCAAACAATTACCAAAAGAAACCATAAGTTAGTTTAATTATTTTAAAAGTAAAGTTGTTCCTAATCATTCACTCACAGGCATTTCTTAGTACTTTGTAATGATTATTTATTGTTTACTGGCTTCTTTGGTATGTCCTTTCATTATCATGATGCAAGTTTTGGTAAATATCCTCCCTAAGACCATGAGAGGCTATTCAAATCACCTGCATTTTAGATGATCAACACACGTGTGCCCATAAAGACCTGCCTGAACGTTGTGGTTTTTTTTTTACACCCTGTTTCTGATTTACTTGCCTTTTATGTGTTGTGGGTGGCCAGAAGGTCGCTACTTCTCATGCATACACTAGTTGGGTGGAGAGGTGCAATGTTTAGCACGTATAAACGATAAGGTTGAAGCCTCATTATACAAGAACAAAGGTTCAGAGAATAAATTGCACTTTAAGGAGGCTATTAAAAGCGGGGCAATGACGTGGTCCCTATGTGAACGATCACAACAGTATGTACTATGTGCGATGTAGGGGTTTTGTCTGCACTATGTGATAATTACTTATTTATATCGCTCAAAAAACACACAACTCATTCCGGTAGCTGCAAACTCACTGCATACTTTGTGGAGCCCCCGAGGCGAAATGTACACACACTTCAAGTGCAGGCAGGAATCTGAGGCAGGCGGCTAGTAAGGAATGAAGTTCTGGCTGGGATGCTGAAATTTTACCTGCTCTGCAGACAGCAATCAATCTGGTCGAGCTACTCTCGTATCTACTTCAATGGTTCAGGCCCAATCAGTTGCCAATTGGCCGTGTAATGTGGCTCCTTTTATTTTTTGGCTAGTTTGCTCAACGTTTTTCCCCCTTGTGGTAGCTGCTAGCTACGTGAGCGTTTTACCGATATATGTATGTTTAAACAAATTTTCCGTAAGAGCTTCCTACAAATCCACTTGGGCTTTTATACACTTTTCCAGCATTTTAAACTTAAATCAATGTGTAGATGCACTCGGAACTATTCAGAGAGAAAACCTCGGCCTACGTTATGTGATATACGTCCACAGAAATAAGCTCAATGACAAGTAAAGTGAAAAACAGAGTTTATCCACCAACAAGGCCGAGAATTCTTTGACGCTTTTTCATAAACCAACTGTCTGTCTGGCTGAGTTTAACTTGCCACTTGCATAACATTCAGGTGTGAAATTTCACTGAAAATCCATCCAACCTTTTCTGCTTCTCTTATTGTTGCTGTCACTTCCAGACTCTGTCGTAAAACGGCATCGCAGGAAACTTTTGTTTGCATTTCTGGCATGCCAATGACATTTAATGCATACTTTAAACTGTTCAATCTGAGCTTTTTGCTGGGAAATAAATAATATAGACTTTTATTCTTTTTCAGTATCAAAAATAATGAAATAAAAACTAAAATGGAGCTGATTTCGGGGAGTCCTTGCAGTGGCCATTTGCAATACAGCTAAGGATTTTTTTATTTATTCCAGAAATTTTGGTAAATATATTTATCAGACTTTTTATTAATTAATTAATTAAACATTAATGATATTATATCAATTTTCGACGCGAAAGTCTATATAAAAATCTACATATTAATGATGCTATATATAACCGATAAATCTATATTCTGTTTGAAGTGGAAAATAAACTAAATAAATAGTATAATAAATATAAATAAAACATATAGAATATATCAATATATGCACATTAATCAAATAAATATTTGGGATAGATTAAGCCAAAACCCTTTAGCGCTCAGTTGTTAACCATACCAGGGCACATTGCTTCTGACCAGGGCCACAACCAAAACCTGTTTCCTATCATCTTGGCTTGTCATGTGAAATATTTGCCGAGGCGTCGAATCTCCGCCGTGCATTTGGGCATTTCTCGAGCCCCAGGAATTTCACTTTCACAGCATTCGGGGCCGTCGGCGCCAGTAATCCCGGCCCTGCTGCAATGAATTCCTCGGATTTTTCAACGGAGTGTGGTTGCCGTTGCACTGGCATTGCACAACAAGCGCGGTCTGGGGCCAGGAGAAGGAACAGGAGCAGGAACGTTGTAAGAACCAAGACCCTGTGAATTTATTGCCTTCGCCGCCAAAGTGAAACATAAAACGACGTCATTAAGTTATGTCGGCGCTTCGGTTTGCGGCAAAAAAGTAAGTAAAAAATGTTGGAAAAAGGTAGTTTGGCAAGGACTTGAAGTGGTTTTAGTTGAATTTTCAGTTTGCCATTGCTTCGTAGGTTTTGCATTTCTTTTTTTTTGTATTTGGGTGTCAAGGGGAATTTAGCCAAGTTGAATGCAGTACAATGCGTTGATATAACAAAAGATTATGTGATAGGCATCGGAATGAAAAAATATATGGATTACGTGTGTGGTATAAATATCTTCGATAAAGATTGCTTTGAGCTTTAATGTACGGAGTCTTCGAGAAATCCTTTAACCATTTAATATCTGAATTTCTTTTTGTGGGGATGTACATATATACATATATATAGAGAAAAATTCGGATACATATATTGCGAACTGAATAATATATCGTAAACATTGCAAACTTTAATGTAGCGAAATTCTAAAATTATTATAAATAATATAGAAAAATATAAGATAAAGTCGACTCAGAAATTCCGACTCGTCATGTTCAGGGACAATTGCTTTCTAATCTACAATATTTGAGTATTTTTCTTTTTGATTATATTATTTAATTACATCAAGCATCAATATTAATTAATCGGAATTATATCGCAACTTTAAGAAATCTTTATTTAAATTGACAGTTGGAACTCTCAAAGGATACCCACTCCAGCAGTGAATTAGTTTCAATAAATCTGTCTTTAGATTTGTTTCAATAATCTTAGAAAGTGCTTAGAGCAAGAGTTCCTTTCCAGGCAAAAACTCCTGAAAACAAAACAGTCCACTCAATAAATTCAAATTCGCAATACAATTAAATCCGATATAAATAGGAAGTCGGATATCCAATCGATACAGACTCCAGGGCAGTTGCTACACTGAATGCTGAATGAGAAACTGCTGCTTTGTTCTTTTTTTTTTGGCAGACATTAAAAATGCAATGGTTAAAAAGAGCTACCAGCCAGCCAGTCAGCCTGGTTCGCTGTACTGTTTGTTCTTATCCCGGCCTCACCTCTGGCCTCATTGTGTCAGTGTGGCAAATTTTGGAGTGCTCGAGCTACGGGAGCGCAGATTGCGCGGGCGGGCAGGACTTGGAAGCTCCCCCTTGCCGGGGGCTGCTGCGGTCATTTCAAGAGTCAGATGTCGACTGCAGTTCCATTGGGGTAAAGTTTTATGCCAATCAGCGAACACCAGCAAAAACGAAACGAAAAAAAAAGTTTAAAATAAAAGAATCAAATTCTAAAAGCCTCAAAATTGTTTGATTCTGTTTTTCTGGTCCGCGGGGAGCCAATTGTTTCGCGTATCGTTGTGGAAATAATGAATGAATCTGAATTGCTTTATCGCGAAAGCTATGCCAGTGCTTCGTCCAATTGGCAAAAAAAAAGAGAAGAAAGAAACAGCAACGTGATTCTGTGACAGTTTTCCACAGACCGTTAACCTACCATTTTTTGTTGTTGTTATTTTTCATTTTTCCATATGTGGTTGAATGCCGTTTGCCGGACTGTTGTGGATGTGCGACTTTTAATTGCGGTGACCGTAACATTTTTATGCACTTTCCAGCCAATTTTTAGTGAAATGCAAATGCAAAAGCAGCAGCTACAAATATTTGCATTTATGTATTTTTAAGTGTGCTTATTTTATAAGAGAGATAAATGAATGTGCATGTTGAAATTTGTATATTCAAAACCTTCAAACTGCAAGATTTACTTATTTGTGGAATATTTATAAAGCTATTTAATGTATAAAGTTTGCTCTTCTAAGGAGTAAAGATAGGAATGCAATTGTTATAATGAATAAATATTTTTCTGAGGGTGGTTAAGTAAAAGATAGGCTAAGAAATTAAATAGAAATACTTTTAGTCAAGAAAAACCTAAAGAGATACACATTGTATGTATCCCATCTTACAGCATTCTTCCCCTTAAGTACCCATTGCAATATTTAACATGTTATCTAATAAGCAGACAAATAGCCCCCAATTTTCCGCCAACAATCCGACATTGAATTTCCCAGCTACCAGAACGAAGCTCTTTGGTTTCTCCCCTGTCTCCTTCTCTTGGCCATATTTTGTAGTCGGCAAGCTTAGGTCATGGAATTTATGATTAAACAAGCTGTCAATATGCTGGGCAACTATTAGCCGAGTAATTTTTGGGGTGTCGCCAGCGGAGGGAAGCTGTGGCGGTGGAGATACAGATAAACGGCTAAACGGTCTTGGGTTCGCCTTGGCTTAGGCAGTCTCGAAATCGATTTCAGGGGGATGAAGTGGGCTAAGATGCTGCTAGCAATTTACGCGACCGACAACTTTCTAAGCCAGAAATTATGTGCAACGGCGGAGGGGGTAGGGGCTGGTAGGGAAGCGTATAAAAGTTTGGCGACGTCTCTTCCTCGGTTCCAGTTCAGTTCTGTGTGCTTGGCCGAAAATTGCATTTCTATGCAAATGCCATACAGTCAATGGCTTTGTCACGACTTTGTAAGTAGTTTGGCCGGAGGGAAAAAATCCGAACCACACGAGGGAAAAGAGATTTGTGAGTGCCTGACAAATTTGGCTGGTGACCAACAGTTAGGCCAAAGTTGCCACCGTTAAGTTGACTGGCACAGCATCCCCGTTCCCCCTTCGCAAGGCATAAAGCCAATCACCATTAGTGTAATCGTCTTTGGTATTATGTATTATCGAGCTGCACTCCCGCCTAAGCCGCTTCGAGTCCCATCTTCCGCATAAATTAAAGAGGGTCAGAAGGTTGTTGTTGGTGCGGTAGGTTGACCCTTTGATTAGGCCCTGGCTGCTGTTGTTGTAGGCCCGAAAAGACGTCAAGTTGTGGTTCTGATTCGAATTCTGTTTATTGACCAAGCTAATCACTAAAGCCTGCCGACCTTGTCTTTGTTGCTGTCGAGTTTGAAGATGTTGCTGACTGCCTGCCTGCCGCTTGCCTTGTTTGTGATAATTTAGTGATTGTCGGGGCAAGACTTGGTCTTCTACTTCAGCTGGTAATTAATTCAAAGATGAATTTGTGTGTCCGGTTGTTCCTACCTTAAAAGATGCATATATTCATATATCACAACAGAACTGTAGAGAAAGCCAGAAACAACGAAATATAGATACTTTATCAATATATTTTATTAGGTATTAAATTATAAAAAATGTATATAAGAACGGAAATCTTGTGTACCAACCGAAACTTGTCTTTGTATTTCAACTGCCAACTGATATAATGGTCTGTACACTGTACAACTTGTTAGCAAAGAAACCATTTCCGGCTTTTATCTATCGCATAAAACAACCAAAGTTCTTATTTGCTTTTCTGTACTGAAACCATGTCGCCACAAAAATGTATCTGCAATCCGTTCTAAGCTAGCCCATCGATTGATTCCATCTCGTACACTTTCTGGCATTCCGCAAAGTTTGTTTGCATTGGCAATTTCACTGCCATGGATGCAATTTGCGTTTTGCATTTTAATGATGTCATGTGGCTCCGCCCCCGAAGCACAAACCCAACCATTTTCCTCATTCTAACCCACACTCCCACAGTCCCCATTCTGAAAGTTTCGAATGGCATTCACCTCAACCCAAACCACGCTCCAGTTACGATGTCTGCACTGAGTGACATTTGTCAATTTGAATGCAAGTAGCTGACAGGGAAAACCTATACAAACCTCGCGACTGACAGCTTTGCATTTGTGGTGATATAGTTGAAATTTAGTTTTACAACTAATGTCCTTTCTAAGTAGTTACAAAATCCAGTATCCACCCATATCTTTATTTGGCGCAATCTAATTTCCATATAAATAACTCAAATTGAAAAACTTTTCAACGCGCTCAAAAATCGCACAAACATCCTAAAACACAATCCTTTGATGTGATTCCTCGGTCTATGTATGCGCTTCTCTGCAAAAGTCAATAGAAAACGTTTTTTGGAGAAATTTACTCTCTTTTTCATGTCTTTTTTTTTAGTTCTTCACAGTTTTCCCAATCGCCCTCGGTCATTTTTCCAAACGATGAGTTGTTTTTCTTTAACGAAAAACTGGGAGAGATTGGGAGAAAGTTGAATTTATTTAGCTTGCAGATTTGTTTGCCTATTTGTTTGATTGGCTTGTGTTGTTTGATAAAAGCATTTCGCATGGGGAATTCAATTTCTATGAAATCGGCCGCCGGGCACTTAGCTGGCAATTCAATTTATATACAGGAGCAGTATACACATATCAATACTATATTTTCCTAACTGGGACTTTGTACATAGTTATATGCATGTAAGGTGGGAATTAAATCAATTATCAGGGGTTCCTTTTCGCAGAGGTTTAAGCTAACAATCTTCAATAAACCTTGTGTGCCCTCTTAATCTATTTGATTTCAAGCTTGAATATAATAATAATTTTTGTTGAATTTTAAGTAGGTTTTTGTGATTCAATATTTGGTCTATTTTTCTATTGCTTTGTGTAGAATCTTTACTATATCTCGTAAAATAGGGGTGTAAGTCAAGAAGATTAGTAGGATATTACCACAAAAAATATGACTTTACGTATCATATTTAATACGTAAAATCAACTTTTTTATTTTAAATAAAATGAATAAATACATTTTTAAATACTTTTATCAATTTAACAATTTACCAATTAAAACTACATTCTTACATGTCTTTTATTAATCCCATTTAACTAATAAAATATATATTTAAGCTTAAAATATACCGCCACGTTAAAATATTGCTATTTAAATATTAAAATCTCGATACATGATCAATAAATATGAAAATATTCATTAAGAGATGAATTTATACATTGTCTTCCAGTCCAATTTGTAATATATTTTATTTATGCAATTCGAGTAAAGATGTTGAAAAAGTGTTTAAATATTCAGGTTTAAAATTGAAATAAAATTGAATAATAAATTAATTTATCTCTTTTTTATCCCCAATTTGATTAACCTGAATATCCTCTGAACTTGCAAAATATAAAAAAACTCGAGCAGAACATGCAGCAATTTCTTTAGACGCCCTTACATCCAGAGAACTCCAAAAATTCCACGCAGTCTGCGTTCAATTAAGTGAAGTGCAGGGCTAAAATGCTTGCCAAAGATATATATCCAGATATATATATATCATATATATGGAACTCTGTGTGCTGACATTTAAAGCTGAAACGAAGTCGCGTTTTAAATACAGTCTGCCAGGCGCAGTTGAGCAGAAAGTTGTCAGCTAAAAATTAGGCACGAATTGTGGGCAATTTGTCGTGGCATGAAAACATGGCCCGAGCCCCTTAACCCCTTGTGTATGTGTGTGTGTGTGTAGTATGTGGGCAAATATTTCAACTTGGCGGGATCGTTTGGGGTCATGTGGCGACTTCGGTGGCGGCGGGAAGAGAGCGGACTTTGGCTAATTGTTGCAGAGCTCGCGGCGGTTTTTTCTGAGGTTCTGTTTGCACCTTTCGGTCTGCTTTTATTTCTACTATTTTCCAACTGTCAGCTTGGCTTTCTCTTCTCATGTTTTTTCTCCTTGTTTGCCTAGGCGCCCGTCGCGTTCTTCCCACCCACTTGCCCTTTTTATAGTCCTTTTTTAATTGCCTGGATTTCTGCACTCGGAACTTTTCTGCCTGAAGTTAACTCGCAGCTGCAGCTCTCTAGTTGGCTGGCATTAGTTCTCTCCTTCGCATTTGAATGCGCCTGAAATGTTTGTTGGCAAGTTGGCAAGTTGGCCACATCCCCTCCTAGCCGTCATCATAAATGCCCTCAAGCCCAGCCTCTGTGGTCCTTGTAATCGACTTCTAATTACTTAAGCCAGTTGTATGTTTAACTATGCAGCATAATGGCCGCAACGTGGCCGCCAATGCTGCTGCAATTATTGAGACGCGAAAGCCGAACGAATTAGGCATGTAAACTAAAGAGGATAGCATGAAGACAAGGAGGCAGCTGTGAGTAGAATACACTTTTTAAATATTCTCTTTGGCTGTTGGCGGTTCGGCTTAATTAATTGTAAGCCCTTGAAACGGAAAAGTGCATTAACTGCAGGCCGTTGAGTACTAGGGGGATAATTGCCGCTTCAGGTTTCAGGAGAGAAGTTATAGAAAATATACTGACATTCAAACATGTATTCTTATTATTTAATAATATTAAATTATACAATAAATTTATAAATTCACGATTTGTATATGATAAGCTTAAAAGTGTGTATTTTATACCAAAGACTTTCTTGTTATGTAATTATTTTCACTGAAAACTTATTGCTCATTTACCTAAGCTAAACTGCAATCATAATCGTAATTTCTATCGCTATTTGTAAACCTAATACCTCCTTAGTAGTCAGGGACTTTTTTGAAACAATTTCAAAACTGCCTTTTATATACTTTTCAGTAAATGTACATCCCATGGCTGCTGTCTTCGCCTGCCACAAGCCCACTCAACTGGCAACACATCATTGAGGCACGACGAGGCCAAGGGATGAAAGAAATTTGTGCCATACCTGCTAATAAACCGTAATAAACTGATGTCCTTTGGGCGGTACATGAACCCCACGCTCATGTGCCTTTCGCCTTCCATCTGGGATAATCCCCGTGCCACGTCTCTTTTTACCAAAAGCATACGACAAACATTTAATCTGCACACAGACACGCGCTTAAACTTAACAGCAAGAACAACAGCAACATTTTCTTACTTTTCTTTTCCAGGCTGCAGCCAAGACAAAAAAAGGGAAATAAAAAGCAGCAAAAATGGTAGAATTAAGACCAGAGAGACGTGGAGCTGCGGGGAAGCTTTTGTAAAAATTATGCGCCTTGTTTGGCGTTTTGGCATCGTTGCCGAGCAAAATACACACAGCAGATGATTATGAGATCACTTTGTGTGTGACGTGCTGGGAAAGCAGAGTTAGCCACGCCCACTGCTGCGCTGATTTATCCTTCCTGCCGGCTCACCTGTCGCCCAACGCTATCCTTGCCATCACTTGCTGGGACCGGGCTTTAATAAAAATAAATGTTACTTGTAATAATTTCTTGCACGTCTTCTGCAATTTTCTCATCATTCTCAGGCAGTTCCTTATTCTTCCCTTTTGTCCTTATGTTTTTTTTTTATGTGAGTGCACGTAGAGATTTAATATGTTAACAACTTTACTTTGTACAAAAATGAAATTAAAATATGTTTTTAATTATTTATTTATGGTTTTTGGAAGCGGGTTTTTAAAATAAAAACAATCAAATTTGGATCTAGCTTCTATGGTCTGTGAGATCGAGGTGTTTAAACAAATTGCTTCTCTTGATGATATCGTATGTCTTATGGCATATCGAAAGGCATATCACATTGTCCTTTGCTTTTACCCTACTTTGTATAATTATTATAAAATAATTAAATGCTGTAAAACTACACTTGTGAAAGTTTAAATATTTTAGGAAAATATACACATATTGCTTAAGGTTTAAACATTGTATTATTAAAAGAGAGGAAATATATATAAAATCGACAAAAACAAAATTTTTAAATAAATAAATAATTTACTGACAACAACAACAATTGAAAGGCATGTAAATATTTTTTTACTGCGCAGTATAGTCGTGGAACTCGCTTAAAGACTCATTTCTATTTCGCATTTAAGTTGTGTGTTTCTTGGTCTTTCTCGCGCTTTGAAGGCCCCGCGAACCGAGGACTGAACAGGTGTCGAGTGGGTGGGGCAAAGGCAACCCTCACTTCCCGTACCAGTCAACACTTGTCTGTTGCTTACTTCCTGTCTGCTCCATTGTGTTGATGAGACGTCTGCCCTGCCCGAGGGCCGGGGGGATGGTGGGGGAACCATCAAGGGGAGTCCTTGCCAAGTCCTTTGTGGAAAAGGAAGAGTGCATAAAATATTAATAATTGCACGCGTGGTGGTAATGAAAATACATACAAAAACATAATGCATACATTTTGGGTTAATAATATCCTGGCAGGCGCCAAATTGGAGTTGGGTTTGGCATCACCATAATGTGGCATAATGATGAGGCCGGGTGAGACGCAGATTTCGAGGGTGACTGCCAACTTTGGGTTTATGATGATTGAAGGGTAATCAAAGGCAAGGCAAAGGCAAGTGGTGGCAATGACCTTGACTTTTGTGGCATATTTATGACAGGGAATTTTGCAACAATACTTGACAAAAGAAATATGTAGATTGCAAGTTACTTAAAGGAAAAATATTATTTAAGCATTAAAAAAATTATATTATATTAAATAAGCTTATTTAAAATGAGTAAATAAGTTTTTAATAAATATTAAATGGTTTTATATCATTACCATAATTTTTTCTATTGCATACCTATTATCCTCGTGTGGAAGGAAGGTAAAAATAAAATCTCATTTAAAAACTCGTTAAGCTTGTTGACGAAAATAGCTTGTTCTTTCCTGTAGGATTCATTTCTGAGTAGGTGCCTACACTGAATGCCGTACATCATTGGCCTGACAAAAATATATAAAGGGATCCAAGGCCGAACATCCGACAACCGACTGACTTGTCTGGGGAGTTTATTTGAAAGTCCTGGGATTGACAGGCAGCGTGTTAGTCCTGTCAGCCAGATTACAGCCATATCAAGGTAATTGGGGGAGGCTCCGTGACGTAAATTGTAAAGCGATCCAGTGAGGAAATCTGTTTTTGTGGCTCGATTCAAAGACGCAAATCCTTGCCTGAAAGTTTCCAGTAATTGACACTTATTGACTAGACCACCAGCTTCTTTGAGACTGCGCATTAATCACATAAACTTTGATTAATTCTAAGGGCACCGACCTCTTGTCTTTATTAGCTAATTACTAGTTTTGAAGGATGTCGTTGAAGGCGCGATGCCATTAAGCCCAGACCCCCAGCCGCCACCGGTGACCTGACCTTGAACTTTGTGTCGCCACCGCGTCGCCCATAATCGTCAACAGCGAAAACAACAATTACTAGACGGAACTTTTTCCCTCCTGGTGTCAGTTTCACTTTTCGTGTTCACAGTTTTTCCCCACAACTTTTACTACTCCTTTAGCCATCTTTCCTTCCTTTGCGTTTTGTTTTTATAGTTACCCCTCTATGTCCTTTTTTTTATGTTATTCCAATTCAAATTTAAGTGTGCCGGTGCTTTGGGGTTGCCTGAAACTCGAAATTGTTGCTGCCCTGCAATGGCTGTGGAAACTTTGTGGAAACCCCTTGGATGCCACCACTATTTTTCAGTTTTGTTTTGTTTAGTTTGTTTTTCATTGCACCCCTGGGCGGTGGCAAGGGTTGTTATTTCTTGTTTTCACTTTTATTGCAGCAAAGTGGTGATTTAAAGTTTAATTGTTGCCTTTCGGAGTTTGACAATTCCTTGAAATTGAGGATATAAAATTGTAATAATAATGGTATTTATTATTGTACTTTATAATATTTTTTGAAATTTGTATTGTTTTATTTTTTTTTTATTATTTACTTTTTAAAGGTGATTCATCATTTTCATTTCTAGGGTATCAAAAGCTATAAAAAGCTTTAAGTTGTTTAAAAATTGGCTAAGGGATATTTTCAGAGGTATATTTTCAGAGTATAGCAAATACTACAACAGTACAAATAACTCAAAAGATGTCCTGAGCTTTTGTGCTAAAATAGTAAAAAAAACTCAAAAGATGTAAGTAATGTCTTTAATTTTTCTAAAACCTAGTATGTGCTAGAAGCGTTTTAAGTCTTAACGACATCTTGTGAGTTTTTTTTTTATTATTTTAGCACAAAAGCTCAGGACATCTTTTGAGTTTTTGGTACTGTATGTGCTAAAAGCATTTTATGTTCTAACGACATCTTTTGAGTTTTTTTTTTATATTTTAGCACAAAAGCTCGGGAC
This sequence comes from Drosophila truncata, assembly GCA_008042515.1. Classification (NCBI taxonomy): domain Eukaryota; kingdom Metazoa; phylum Arthropoda; class Insecta; order Diptera; family Drosophilidae; genus Drosophila; species Drosophila truncata. The sequence goes on along the minus strand of VNJQ01001016.1, from coordinate 24,792 downwards.
ATCTATTGATTTTTTTGTACTGTTGGAGTATTATAATATTCCGACATCTTTCGAGTTTTTTTAAAATTTTAGCACAAAAGCTGAAAAGCCTAAAAAAAATCAAAAGATGTCGTTAGGGCATAAAACGCTTTTAGCACTTACTAGGCTTTAGAAAAAATTAAAGCTATTACTTATATGAAAGTTTATTAAAATAAGCTTTGTGTCTATTAAAAATATATGTCTAAATAAACAAATAATTATATTTTTTATTTAGAAATGTTTAAATGACATTATTTATACCCTTGCCAGAAATATTGTGTTATTAGAGTTTATCATATTAGAAATATAGATTTTTCCTCCTCAAATTGGATATATTATTGCCTCAAAACATTTCTATTTGAGTGCTCTCGATACAACAATAAGCTTGTGTTCACTTGAGCTCACGCTGAATGACCCAGTAATTTAATAGCATTTGCATGCAACCAATTAATCCTTCAAGTGCGAACTCACACATGCAAAGGCAGCTGACCAAGAGCTTGATAAATTAATAAATGCACATTTATGCAGAGTTTGTGCACTGTAGCAGAAATTGTAAATTAATGCAAGCAGAAATTTATGAGCCATATAAAACTAGGTACATACAATTTCTAATGTTTCATAAACAATTTTCTTGGCTTGTAGTTCAAATACATATTTGTTAAAATATTAATGATAAATAAACAATATATTCTGCCTCCCTCTGAAATTTTTAATATAAATAATTTTTCAATCCTTTCTTAAATAAATATATACACATCCTTTTCTCTTTAATGATTTAATATATTTATGCACAAGTTATGCATCGCCATTTATGCACACTTGCGTGCACTTTGTTGTTCCAGTTGGGGAACTAAAATAAAATCGCTGAGCATTAACCGAGGTAGGATTTGCAACTAGGCGACAACATTCACCCTCCACTAACCCAAATAGGTGTACAAACACGCAGCCCTTTAAGAATTTATACACGCTGTGCTCGTAAGTCATATTTCATTTAATAAGTTCCACTAAGGGTTGATATAAATAAACAAAGAGTTCTTGTTTATATATATATAAAAATATGCTGGCACGACGGATATTGCCACGGAAGTGGAATCAGGGCAAATGTCGCCAACAAGGACATTGAGTACATGCACAGGGCATCACAAACAACCTGCCTCCACTCGAGGAGTCAGCAGTGCATCCAGCCTGTTGTTGGCACTTCCGACGGCTGCTGTGGGTTAATCTGCTTCAATTAAGTCCGTTTATTTGAATTTAATTGCTTTCCGTGAGTGCCTTTAACCGTTCACCGGACTCGCTCAACGTTTCTGCGTAACCAAGGACGAGGAGCCGGCTTAAGCTTCCACAGCCTCGGGCGAAATTTACTTCAAAGGACTCTGTGTCCGTTTAGGCCAGGTCCATCCACTCTGATGCCATTTGTGGAAACTGATTGAGGGTTAACGGCAAAGGACTAGGAACTGCTACTACTACTACTATGTAAAGTTCTATTTATATTTAAGAATCTACGAAAACTCATAGTGGTCCTTTTTACACAAGACTCTAACAATATTTAAGTAGAACTTTTGTTGCTGTAAATACAGAAAGTATAAATTTAAAATTGATATAAAATATTATTTGGCTAACTATTGAACTACAAAATTATTTAACTAAAATTGTACTATTATATATTTGGTCAATAACGATTTTCAGCAAATTAAAGTTAATTGTTTTGTTTAAATACCAGTATTAATTCAGGAATTCTAAAAGGTCAACTATAATTTTAAATGTGAATATTAAATATTTAAAAAATCTTTGAACAATTTTAAAAATAATAAAGTTTAAAGTTTAGAAGCCTGAATTTATCCACATGAAGTGCTCCTGCCGTAGTCTCAGGGTGATTTTCCAGGTGCTTAAATCTTGGCGTGTGCCTGTAAATGCGACACACGTGCACTGGCACTGGTGTGCGTATGCTCTTTGCTAATATTAAGCAAAAATGTAAGGGTCCTTTATGTGTGGGAGTGTGTGTGAGCTCGTTCATTTGTTGGCCAAACTTTTTTTGCCGCTCCTTCGAGCTTGTTCTGGTCTGCATAATTACACGGACGTGAGAGCTTTAAACTTCATGCACTCTCAGGAAGTGTGTGTGTTTGTGAGTGCGTGGCTGCTCTATAAAACCCATTCACTATCACTTTCACGCTCGACAATACCGGGAGTTGATGGGGGTGGGGCGGACAAAATGTTTACGACGAACCTCCTTCATTAGGAAATACACACAAAAAATGTATATTTTAAAAATATAAAGCCTTAATTATATTATAATCAGATGTTTAATAAGGATTTTTAAATTTATTTCTATTTAAGAGAAAAGTAAAAGTTTAATTAAATTTCAATTTGATAATATGTATTTATTTGACATTAATAAAAATTACTTAACAATGAGTATAAATATTTGGCTAATAATACTAAATTTTTAATTAAAAATTATGCATATTTTAAAAACTGTTAAAATTTGTATAATCTAAATGATAAATGAAAAAAATATGTCGATTTTTCAACATTTTTCACAATCACAATTCTCACTTTTATTTATAATCAAATATAAATATAATTAACATAAAACCGCAAGAGAAAGGCTTAAAAATTGCACAGATACGCATTGCTAAGTGGACTTTCCTCTATGCGGAAATGCCACATATCAACTCTTGAAGTCTTTGACAGTCCTGCGGTCGAACTGAATATTTCAGTTTGAAGTTTAATGTGAATTTTCTCATGGTTGACAAGCCAATGTACACAGTGTCTTAGAAATGGATCACAGCTATATTGTTTGTGAAATGCAAAATAAATTCAGTTATTTGCCATTAAAAAATAAAATATCTTTATTATAATATATCCCCTGAATGTACCTGAGAGTCTATAATTAAAGGAAGGAAGGTTTGTATAGTTCTTTAGTATATTAAAATAAAAAAGTAAGCTAAAATATACCTTAAAAACTACCCATGAGCAAGTAATAGATTTTTTGGTATTATCATTCCGACAATTTGATCATTGGGCTGCAAGAATATATATTTTTTCTCCTTTCTATTGTCAAAATTCTAAGAAATTACATTAATATTAATATAAAGTAACAATTATTACTGTCAACAAACTTTTTTTCTCTGTGTTTCCGCCTAGTTGCTCCACCGCCCCGGAATGCACTTTATGCAAATGTGTTCGGGCTGTACATTAGCTTGTCCAGACAGCAGTCAGCTGGCGCAGCTACATTCTCGCTTTCAGTTTCATTGTTTCAGATTACGATGCGTATACGTGATGCCAGTACAGTGAGTATGAGTGCCTTCAGAGTCCTTTTGGGTCAGCACGAAAGAACTTTTGCCAGCACTTTACACGCACTTTCGACCCACTGTGACATAATTTTGTGTTAGCCATTGTTTACATTAAATTACAATGCTCCTTCCCCCCTTTTTCCGGACAACCATTTAAGTCGTTTGTGGTTTGTGCTGGGATTGTATTTCGCCGACAGCTAAATAAACTATTACGCGTAATTAGACTGACTTTTGTGGCTGGGATTAGTTTCATTGCCGCTGTCGTGCCGAAGGCATTAACGTAAATTGAATGGAAAAATTTGCCTGAGGCCTTCATTGCCAGGTGACAGGGTTTAGCCGAGTCCTGATTTACTTTATGGCGATTAGACAAATTGTTTCCAGCTCCTTCAGAGGTGAACTCTGTGTCTCTCTGAACTCAATTCCCTTTGCCTTCTGCTAGTAATAATTTAACCCAAAAACCTCGAACTGCAAGCAACGCACTGCAGCTTTGGCTGAAGTTGAAATGTAATTATATTCGCATCTTCCTGCACAATCCTGGCTAGGATTTTGCTGAAGGTGGTTATAATCCCACAGACACACTCCAAAAAGCATTTTAAGCAGGGATTTATGCAGAATGCATGAAGGCAACTCATGTACAGCAGCAAACGAGACTGAAACTGCAACGAACTTGGTGGCATACATATGTTCATGCGGAAAACGGACAACAAATTAAGATTTTGGGAGTATATATTACACACTCTCTTTGTGGCTAGAGTCCTTTAGGCCTTCCTTTATACCTATAACCCTCTCCCGGTTAATGTGGTTATCAGAGGTAATTTTCTGTCCCGTCCAGGCTAAACTTTCTCTCCTTTGAAACCCCTGGAAATATTTAATCATCAGCAGAGCGCCTAAAAGCAGCTGCCTAGGCACATCCATGGCTGTCGTAGCACACTTTGTAGCTCTGGGCCTGGGCTTCATACTATATGTACACAAAGCGAAAGCAGGGAACTCGGTTCCGATGTGCGCGAAAGTGAGTGAACATTACACGCAAGTCAAATAAAATTGTGCGCTGCACACGCTCTTGTGCACGGGTAGGATGTTAGTCGCACTCGCTGCCGGCACTCACTCACACAAAAAGGCGCGCATAAAAAGCGTCTTCAAAATGCGCCCGGAAATTGTTGCATGTGACATTCTGCTGTACTACGAGGATCGGGTCGTGGACATTGTTTAATCTTGCAGAAAATAAAATAATTTAATTAAATTTATTTTTTTGTTTTGTTTAATAGAAAATTAAAAGGCTTTATATTTTATATGATACAATTTGAATATAGGGTTGTATGTAAGACCTCCAAAGATAGATTAATATAACTCTCATCATCTTGAAACCAAAGACTGTAAAAGCTACAAGATTATTTTTTTTTTAAATTATATTTTTTAGCATTTTGAATGGAGACAGATGATATTAAAATAGGCATCTTAAAATTTTTAAGTCTTTGCTAATGTTTATCGTCCTAAAACCAAAGGCGTAACGTCATGCTATTCTTTTCGTGAGAAAATGTCTTGTGGCCAGCAGAGAAATGAAATGACTTTGGATATGGAAAATTACAAATAAATGTATTCAAAACGTACATAATTTATGCTTAAATGTATCAACTGTTTCAAGCTATTATTATTTTTAAAATTAAGTAATATTTATAAATTCAATAAAATACATTAATTTTATCTCCATCAAAAAATAATTCTATAAGTTTATTAGAAGATACTTTTTATAAAATCAGGATTTCCATTTTCCTTTATCTGGAGATATGCCTCAGCTGAGGTCCTGAAGTTCAGGACTTGGCATTTGCCTTTGTACCAACGAACGTGTGAGAGTGTGTTTGCACGTGCGGTTTTTGCAGTTGACAGTATAACACTGGCAGGACCACACACACACACACACACTCACACACACACAAAATGGCGGGCTGGCAAGGAAGCGCACAACCCAGGCCGGCACGCAAAACACATTTCATTTACGTTGAATTTTCCACGGCAGGGAGGATGAGGGCTTCACTGTTTATAAACTGCCTTCTGCGGCTTTCCAAATACCTTGCATCAATGTTGTGGACTAAAAATAAAACGATTTCTAGCCAAGTTTGTGTTGACATTGTTGTGGGTTCAGAGGCATTTAAGTGCACAATTCCGTTTAGTTCTCAGCCAGCCGGCATTGACATAAAAAAAAATTAAATATAAAATACCTAAACAACTCTAGAAAGTTGAAATAACCACACGACACACACAGAAAAGTGTCTCATAAATTGGGAGGAAATTTATCGTTGTTCAATTTACTGCACATTTGATATTGGTTTTATGTTCCATACGGAAATATGGGGAATCAAATGTACTTAAAACTGAATATAATAATAATACGGAAATCAAAGCTTAGAACGCAATACAAACTTACATAAATCTTAAATATTTAATATTTGTAAGTTTAATTAATTTAAAATATTTATAAAATTCTTCCTGTTCCTCATAACAATCTTTTAAATGTTTAAAGTTTAAAAATCTTTTCATTGCCCATTTTTAGATGGCCAACATTTATCCTTGCTTGAATATCAGCCCATTTTTTGGGCCTTTTTAAAAGATTTTTTGGTAGCTTTTTGTTGGCATTTTTATAGCCGCAGTTTCTGTTTATATACGTAGTATAGCTATACAAATCTGTGTTATATATATTTTTTGCTCTTGATGCTACACCAGGGCTTATTTGTCTGTGCTCAATTGATTGAGCTTTATTTGTGTTTGTGTTCCCGGCGAAAAGCAAAGAAGTTTTTTTAATTAAATTTGAGCGGATTTTAAAAGTCAGTTTGTGTGTTGCTCTTTTGGTTGGAATGAATTGTTTGCTTTCCTGTTTTCCATTTGTAAAGCTTTGATTTCATTAAAAAGAGGTCACTTTCCTTGTGTAACTTGCATCCACACGTATATCTGCATATATTTTTTTATATTTATTTTTTTTTAACACACATTCAGATGAAAGGAATACCAGAACTGCATACAGTTTGATTCGGTAGAGAAATAATTAAATATGTGGCAATTGAATTGGCCTTATGGGCAAATTGCAACTTGTAATTAGGATTGAAAGTGACACAAGAAAATGTGAGGGTAAAGGGAGGGAGAGTTTTCAATTGGCAGCATCGTTAAAATACAAATGCGAATTTAATTTTCTTGCCATTAATAAGTAATTAGTAACGAGAGTGAAAATGTTAAACTATATAATTTCCCTTTGACGTTATTTGCATTTTTATTTATATGAAGTCGCAATTGCCTTTTGCGAAATTTGAATAATGTTATGGAATATATTTACTACTTACTATTCATTACTAAATGCCTGGTAGGTATAGTGTAAATATAAATATTTTATTAATTAAAAAGGAGTATAAAAGTAAAGCATGCAGATAAATTCTAAAACTAGGAATTGTCTCTTTTTTCTAGTTGTGTATAACCCTTAAAAAAAGAGTAAGTATTTGAACACTTAATATGTGATTAGGTATCTTCAAAAAATAATTAATAAAAAGTACAAATAGTCTGATAGCTAATACCGAATTAATGTCTGTAATTTTACATTTGTTTAATTATTTCTACATGTTGTTATTTTTAATTATACTTACATGATTTTTTCTCTGCAATCGTCAAATTCAGTTTTATAATAAAACATAGAAATCAAACGCCATAAAATTGTGAGTTTGTTTATATTTATAAAAATGTTCTAAAATTTATAGAACATTTAACTTTTAAATTTATAGAAAAGCTTTTGTTTCGTATAGCAAAAACTTCTATATTTTCATTTTTGCAGTTGTTTTATGGTTTTATTTTAAGCTATAAGTTGATATAACGGTATAAAAGCTTTGTATAACACAAAATGTTTTTTATATATTTATAGTTGCATCTTTATGCTTTTAATTTGTAGCTATTTGTTATACCCTTTTTTAATTATGTCAGATCCTTTTTCAAGGATTTTTCGCTTAAAGGTTAAAATAGACTTTAGACGCCTTAAAATAGTAAGTTTTCTTTCAAACAATAGTGATATTATTTTATTTTTAGCTTAGTTATGTTGCTATTGATAGTTTTGTATAAAACTATAATTATTTTTGTATATTTGTAATTTAATTTGTGACTTTTTGTTATACCAATCATCCCCTGTTCTAATGTTATCACTTTTTCTAATGATTTCGTATAACACAATACTTGATTTCTAATTATAAAAGTAGTTTAATGGTTTCCTTTTTAGCTTAACTTTGTTAATATGACAGTATAACAACCCAATTTTTATATATATTTATTGCAACAACTTGTTGTATACCAACACCCTTTTCTAAGGTCTGAACCATTTCTAATGTTTTTTTCGTATCAATTGAAAGGACATACTTGGTTATAACAGATGTGTATAGAACTATAATTTTTTATGTATATGTTTATAGCAAGTTTTTTACTGTTATAGAAAGTATGCTAAAAGTATAACTAAAATCTTCCTACCCTTAGCACAATTTATAAAAAGGAAAGGGGATGTCCTTTAAATGGTCTAAAATAAATGTGTTCACCCCCTAGCGCCATAAAAAGTGATTCATTTTCTATTGAGGGGAACACGGATTGCCTTCACAAACAAAATGCTTGTCTATTCATTCTTGGTTTCTCGTTTTTACATTTGTTTGTCGTTGAAGTACGAGTATTTTGCGGAATTTAATTTAGTTGACTTTCATTTGCAGTGGCATGCAGAAAAAGAATGGCAGGATAATAAATAGCTTGATTTCAATTGCTTTAGCTCAGTTTGATGTTTTTTTCGGGGCTTTTGCTTTTTAAGTAATGGTTGTGGATTTTCGCAATAGTAAAAGCCAGAGTCCTGGTTTTAAATATTTGAGTTTCATGCTAAAAACGATAATTAACTGTATAATATAGATATTTTTATCAACATTAGCAGAGGTTCAACTTGAATTCTTGACCATATTTCTACGCATAAAAGTCTCTCCTAGCAGATATATAGTTTATAACATTTTTATCTTAAAAAAAGGTGGTTCTTTATATAAAAAATATTAAACAATAATCTTTAATTAAAATAATTGCAGTTATGTTTATGTTAGGTTGTCGCCATGACATCTTACAAACTAATAATAACATCGTTGAATAGTTAAAATATTAATATATTCATATTTTATTATACACTTTGGAAAATATTTAATAAAATGAGGAGCAACCATAGATACTCAGAATTTAGGTATTATAAATAGTATACGTTTGTATAGGTTGCATTTTTTTAAATTTAGTAATTAAATCTGACAACTGTCAAAGAAACGATTGAACTGTGATAAATGGTCAAGTATAAAAATTACACTTAAACCTCTTTAATAATACAAAATACTCTAAAAAACAGTTTACCACATTCTATGAATAAATATATTAGCCTATGGGAATTATCCTGCTGCTTCACTTTTATAAAATTTAATTGCTAGTCAACCTGCACCGAAACCAACCGAAACAATGTGTGGACGTATCTGTGTGTAGTACTATTACGTTAAAAAATAAATTGATGGGACTGTCTGCTCGGTGGCTTGCCAGAAAACCGCAAACAATATTATACAGAAGAGAGAGTGGGAATAAAAAACGAGAGGACTGTTGATTGGAAAACTTAACACGCACATTAACACGATGCGAAAAATACAAATTTTGCCAGTGAAGCGGAAAATTAATGAAATAAAACTTAACCTCAAATTTCATAATAAATGCCTGGCAATTTTCTCTCTATGAGTGTCAAAGAGAGATTGCCAAAGTTTGGCATAAAACTTCCGGCCTTGTATCCCACACACAGAAACACACACAAGCGCTTGCGGTTTTCCCATTCTACGTTCAGGGTGAAAAAACCCACCTAGAGCGAAGTCAACTTTATTAAAAATCACTTAAAAATAACCGAAAATAGCTGGCAGAGCGATGGCCGCAAATGATGACAATGATGGTGCCGGGCTAGCTCTGGGTGCCAATGCTAATGATGAAGTTCGGGAAATGGGAAACTGTGGGGAAGGGAAACTGTGGACCGGGAAACGAAGGATGCCAATGATGAGGCTGCTGATGATGTTGTTTGCTCGAGTCCCCTTTTTGGCGGCTGTGGGCGTAAATTTAGCATAATTCAGGCAACAGCTGTTGCCACAAACGATAAAGGCCATGAATGGGGAATACAGTCATCCAGAGTCTTTCCAACCAACATCCTCCCCCTCTCCCTGAAAAAGAACGATGCTGGCCGGAAGCTTACCAAAAAACACACAGAAACACCACCCTTTGGCATTCCGTTACCAGAGCCACCCCGCTTCATCAACTGCTGCAAGAAAGTATATGGCAAATAAAGCTATTGGAATGTTTATAAACACACAAAAATTTTAGCACGACTTCATTTTTCAAATTCCAAGTTTCCCGCCCACCAAAGGGAGCTCTGCGGGTGTGTAAGAGTCAGAAGTCAGAAGGAGAGTAGAAAAAATTTGCCGGCGAGAAGTCAAAACCAGGGCCAAGTCGTCGCTGGCAGGTGTTGCATTGAATTAATGGTGCAAATGGCATTTCTATTGCCTGCGAAATTGAGTTGCAATAAATATTTATGCAGTAAAGTGAAAAATTGGCAAAGCAAAAGACAGCACGAAAACTGGGGGAAGAAAACTCTCGACTACTACGTAGCATGTGTATGGCTAGCATCTAAGTATGAATTTCGTCCGTCCGGGCTTTTGGGTAAAATGAATATTCCCCATTATTTAACTTCATTTTTCAATCGCTCCTGGCCTGGCCCAGGATCCGAATCGGATCGGACCCCCAGTCGGACGCATCATTTTGAATGCGGTGCATATGGCCCGAAGGGTCTATTAATATTCATATATCGGCTGGCTGCCAAAGCCGACAAACCAAATGCAGCAGGCGCCAAATGCAAACGAAGTCTGACATGGCAAAGACCAGGGAGCAAATGAGAGGGTTTCGTAATATATGTGAATTGATTTAGCTTGAATATTTTCTCCAATGTTTTCAGAATAAATAGTTTATAAAGATTTACAACAAACTTCAGGAAGACTGTTGGAAAGACTCCTAGAAATAATATATGAATATCTCAAACATGAGATTATCAGATAAAGTTTAAATTTGAGATAATAAGACCAAGAAATCTTTCATCTTAAGGAAATAATTTAATTTAATTTTAGGACAGGATAAGAATTTTCTGTATGATATTTTCCACACTCAGCAGATCTTAATAGCCTCTCTCCCCAGGACTCTTTACCATAAACCTCACGTTATTAAGCCAAATCGCCGCTGTAGACTTTCGTTTCAGCCCTTAGTTTGCATATGATTGGCAGGGTAAGGGAAGGAACTGACAATGGCAGTTTCCCTTTCTCAAAAGGTTGGTCAAGTTGGATTCCCTCTTACCGCCGACAACGAAGCCAACGATGTCGTTACCATTTTGTCTGCCATTACGTTGGAAAAAATCTGTCAATTACAAGCAAGGGAAGCGCAAAAGCATGTCGATCACGCAGCAGTCCAAGTCCACTCCGGCTCGGTTCGGTTCGGCTGGTCCCGGCCCAATCCATATTCCAGACTCTTCTACGTATTTCTGTAGGCCGGTCGGGGTAGCAGGAAAAATCAGCCGGAAAAATCAGGGAAACAAACAACCATTGGGGGGTGGGTTGCGGGAGTTGGCCCTAAAGTGGTCGTGATGGGCAGGCCAAGTATCTTGCAGGTAGTTAGGCCAAGGCGGAAGGGGATAGCCATCGTAGCGACCGAAAAGGTGGAAACAAGACCGCGTCAGGTTGCATGTCCAGTGTTTTGGGGTCGGTTGTCCATCTCCTCCCACTATCAATTATTCAATTTTTCCCAATTTCATTTTAGGACTTGATCTAGTTGTTTGGCGGGAAAGTAATTTCACTGAAAATCACATAGAGATGTTTCGCAGTTTCTTATAAGGATATTTTATATAGCAGTAAGTTAAAAATAATAAGAATATTTTGTGCTTCAGGAGTACTTAAATTTTTTCATTATTTACAAGGGTATTTCAAGTTCTTTATCAATCGTTTTCCTTCGTCATGGTAACAGCGGGTAGTAATAACAAGAAAGTAGAAGAAAAATATAATAATAAGTGAAATTCGAAATCAAATAGTTGAATTTAATTTTGCAGTTTTTTTTGCTAAACTTTGCTTGGTTTGTTTTTCAGCAAAAGTCTGACAAACCTGTCACGGGATTGTTCTAGTTGAACATGGCACTGGGCTAGAAAGATAATAGCCAAAGAAGTAGTAAAAGGAGAAGAAAAACATATAAGAAGTAGGAAGAAAACATAAAAAGGACTAAGATCTTCAGAATAATTAAATCGTGATGAAATATGGAACTATCTAAGCAGCTTTAAAGCACAGAAACTACTTCTTTAATTGCATAAGAAAATGTTCACATTCATGTTTAAGTTTTAAATTGGAAATGTATTGTAATTTATTTATTCATAGAAAAATTTTGAATAATTTAAATAATTTTAAGAGTTGAACAAGAATTCAATTAAATTTCTTAAACAATTTATATATACTTAAATTTGTTGAAAAAAATGTTTAATAGAATTAATCTAAAGCTAATGGGAAGTAAAACAATAAACACAATATTTTTACAAACCTTCTTAGCTTTTTTATAATTTATTAATCTATTAATTAATAAAACCTTCGTTATTATTTGTTTCTAGAGCCGCAAATCCCTTTTTTCTAATATTTATTTCAATTAATATCTTAGTGTACTTTATACCCCCAAAGCCTACTCTAAACTCCGCCTCTGCCTTCGGCCGGACTAGCTGTTAGGCCGGCGTTAGCTAGCAATAATGACGTGGCCCAGTGCCTCCATGGAGTCCCTCCTGCATCCGCTCCACCGCCATTTGCCAGTCACTTGTGCGGCGCTTAGTCCCTGGGTCTGTCATCGCCGTGGGAGGGTCCTTGGTGGGTGAAAAAAGAAAGAAATGAAAAACGAGAGAGAGAATCCTTTTCGCTCATCCTGCCATGCAGGCCAGAAGACCGGCCTGCTGTACCTATGTCATAGCCATAGCCATGGCGACGATATTTTTCTAGTGGCTGAAGCTTTTAATTGAATTTTCCGCTATTTACGGGCTACAAGAGACGCCAAAAGAAGCAAGGGGAGGAGTTGCGTGGACAGGAGAGACAGAACTAGAAGAGCCGGCTAGAGGAGGCACCGACCGGCTGGCTCAAAATATGGCTCTTAAAAGTTGAAGAAAAGCAAGAGTTGCCTGGCCAGACACATTCATTAATGAAGAAAGACTAGCCACGAATACCAAAGCGTGTTTTCCAGGTAAATTTCAGTGAAATTCATCAAATTTTTAATATATAAAAGATCTTGTCAAACTATGAACCAAGTTCTAAGTAATAATTTACTCTAAGAAATCAAACTCATCATTTAAATCTTGTATTTTGAAAACTCCTTTTTTTCTGTGTACTTTTCTTTTGCTCTCACTAAAACCACAAGCTCCCGTTCAGGGATTATTCTCTTTTGCCTTTCAAATAAAACCAAAAATTTGTATTATTGTGTGAAAAACATTTAAAGTGAAGCTGGAAAGGACAAGGTGTAGGCAAGATACTTATTCCCTCCCTTGTTCTGAGTAATTATGGGTAAAAGTTTAATTTCCCCACGAACGTTGGAAATGGAAATTCACCGTGGGACCACCGACTGTCAAGGGAATATAATAGGCTTTTGCTAGCTATGGCAACTCAGAAATAAAAATATATTTAACAAGTTGGCTTATTATTATGCCAGAAGTGAAAAAACAAAACATTTTTCGTCGTAAAAGACCGGAAAGCCTAACCGAAATCCAGTTTTAAGCGAGAATGTATTTTGTCTCTGATTACTAAGACGACGTCAGAGTTGTCAGATGTCTCTCAAATGTCCAATTGTTTTTTCAAACCATTAAGTTAAGGGAAACAAAAGCAAGTTGGAGCCTCAGTTTCTCTTGGAATCTACCGGCAGGCTATATTTTTCAATTTCCCAGTAACGATTCCGGCAGTGTTGGCTTCATTGGTGACCACAAGCCACAAACCCAGTGGCACGCACATACATATCACTTAATAATAATCAAATGCACTCGATGAACATATATCTTAATTTTTGGCAATTGGAATTAGACCGTAAAAGCTTCAGAGCCACAGAGACCAGCTAAGCCAATCTTTGCCACAACGATTGAGAAATAGTGTAAAAAGGACTCGCTTGATACTCTCTCTCTCTCTGTAAGAGGGATATTAAGAAAAACATTAGTAAAATATCTGGGAAGTATAAATAACAACATTTTATATAAACTTAAATACTTAAATACAGGTAGACATAATTCATACCTATTGCAACTTTATTTAAACTTAAATTGAAAAACTTTTGAGAGAAAGCATTTCCGAAAACAAAGCGTACTCAACCGATTCGGCAGCTTCGTTTACTTGTTTTACATTCATTATTATTTTTATTTTTTGTTTCTTGGTCAGAGCAGGGAGGACTGAGAATTATTTGTGGGAGAAGCTGGAGCATTTGGTTGTCATCTCGTTTGTTTGGTATTGTGCAAGTGCTTGCACTTTGTTTATCAGTTTTCGTAGCACAGAGCTGTTCCTGAAGTGCTGCAGGATCTCCAGGAGCTGCGTCCTAGTCCTGCGTTTGCTTGTTGGTACAAAAGTACACGTAATTGGGCTAATGGATATTTGGGTACTAACACAATTTTGCTAATAAAGTTCGCAAACACACGCAGCAGACAGACAGACGGTCGGAGGGGGATGGACCGCATCTCCAAAAGAGTGTGGCGGATGGCAAAGGCAAGGACTCTTTGGAGAGCGACCGGCGGCCAGGACTCCTCGCAGGACAGCGGTTGCTGGAGCCGTCTGGCTGTCTGCACTTTTTGTTTTGTTTTGCCTCCTGCAGCTGCAGCTACAGCTGCAGCAACAGCACATCAGCAACATTTTTGCCTATATTGGACCATAAGTGCGTCTCTATGTTTTTGTTGACAACTCCTTACTGGCCGCACAAACACGGACTCTCTCCCTGCACACACGCACAAGCACAAATACCAGCACTGCCGCAGAGTTGCACTCTGATTTACATAGCCATGGCTGTAGGATGTGGGATGTAGGAGGCAGGAGGCAGGACGCAGGATGTTGGAAGCCATAGATTTAGCTTGACCATCGGAGCGTACAGACATGATGAAAAGTAATGGGGCAGTGTGGTCCAGGTATTCCAAGAATCTCAATAATTCGGGAGCGGGTTGCCGTAAGTCAGAGAATTTAGGTTTTAATTAAAAGCGAAATAAAATATAAAACTGATTACGTTGAGGTTTTTGGTGAGTAAAATCTTAGAAAACTATATTTATGCTTTCTAAGAAAATATAAATAAATAAAATTGTATATTTTTGAAAGTTTTTAAGTTCAAACTCCATATAATAGATGTAACTGTTCTTAGTTTTAATAAAAAAGACTCAACCTTATCATTTTTTTTGTACAAGAAAACCTTTATTTTGGAGTTAAACATATAATGTTAAATTTGTGAGGTAAAACCATACCTTTTTCACTTAAAATATATATAATTGAAAATAAATAATTAATAGATTTAATGAATTTTATTTAATTTAAAACTGTTTATCCCCCAGGTCTCAAATAGTTAATAGTGCGCCACGGTACCTCATTGACACGTTTATATTTCACAAATGAAAATCGATCAAACCTCCGACAATTTGCCACTTTCTGATTGCACTTGCCAATTGTGGATTGATTTTGAGTCGCAGGAAATCAGTTGCAGTTGAGCGGCGTCGGGACACATTGAAACTCAGTTATGCAGCCTCATTCCGCCAATCCCGGCTTACGTTGATGATGGCCCCCGACTTGGAGCCTTCTTGATGGCGTCTGCCGTTTACTTTCCACCACAGACTGTGGCTGCTTGCCGCAAAAGGAGGTTGGGTCGCCTCATCCTGGCGATATGGTAGATGGTGCGTGAGCAGTTTGCACTATGCCCAAGTTTGTTTTGCAGATGAGCCCGTGCGAGTGGGCCGGCCGTGCGTGTTTGGGTGAGAGAGTGTGGATATACGGATACCCCGGGCCGGTGTAGCCTGTGTACTCCATTGAAATTTCCAAAAATTGCGGTGCAACACTCTCTGGCACTGAGTGTGTGTGTGTCTGTGTGTTGTGGCACATATAGCATAGGTGGATGCATGTCCTTCGGTTGGCTTTGACTCGACTGGTTTGGCTTGGCTCTTGGCTCCTTCAACCACAAACAAAACCCATCCAAGCAACTAAACTCATAACCCCACAGCCCCTGCTCTCTCCTCCGATGCCATTTCCCATTTTGCAGTAGTTAAACTCAATTATTATGCAAAGTCAACAATGTCTATTTGAGCCACCAAAAAGGTGAAGTCGACTGCCATGAGTAGAGCACAGCTGCAGAGGAGTCGGGGAGACAGGCGGAGCCAGAGACGGAGGAGGCAGAAACAGAGGCAAGTGGGAGCTGTATACCCATCACGACCAAATGCATTTAAATACATTTTGATTTGCAGTTAAAGTGAAAACTGGGAACATGTTCCGAGCTACGTGGTGCGGTTATCTTCAGTCTGGCATTCTCTTACCCGGCAGACTGGATATCTCAGAGGCTTACAGAGTGAGGCGCTCAGATGACAAATAATTTCTGCAGTTTTATTGAAAATGTTTGACTTTGGTGCCGGGTCTCCGACAATTTCCCAGGCTTGAGAAAAATATGGCAAACGGGAAAGTTCCCTTAGTTTGTGTTTATTCTGCAAATTGGTGCGTTTTAATTTAAAACTACTCGTAAAGTTCTTAGTTCTATGCAGAAACAGTTTATATTAATATTTGGAGATACAGTTTTCTGGCTTAAATGTAGTTCGGTTCGGTTGAAGTTCACCTAATGATGCGCTTTCTTCTTCGAGTGTCCAGACTAAGCCATAGCTTCGATGTAGAAATTGGAATCCACTGGCGAACTTCTCTCACTCGCTCCGCTGTTTGTCGTACTTTTGCTAACAATAAGTTTTTAAGTAGTTTGACATTTGAACTTGCATATACTTTTTGAGCGCAATAAAAATGCGCAGCTAGCCGGAAATAAGAGACGCAACAAAACAAATAAGCAAAAGGCACAAAATGGTGCCCGCACTTCCGCCTCCGCGCCGCCGCCGCCGCCGTCGCCGCTTCCCTCGGTTTCGGTCTGTGTCCTGGCGTCTTGATGGTGGAAAGGGCAAAACTTTGTCAGCGAAAAATTGCGGCGCAGTTTATTGCAAAAGTTCATTACAGTGCAAATGTTGCCAGTCTTGGTTGGGCTAAGGGGGAGTGGCAGCAGTGGCAGGGACAACGCCTTTAAGTCCTCTTTGTCTTTTGAGTTGTTTAATTATAAAGTGCGAAAAATGCTTGCATACTTTTCGGCTGTCTGTGACACTGATGAAGAGCAGGTGATGCAGTCAGCCACCCTCCAATTCCAGTTTCCCCTCTTTTTCTTTTTTTTTTAGCTATTTACTCCATGAGTAGCGGGCTGTGGCAAAGTTGGCAACTAATTTGCATTTTCTCATCAACGCAGCCCGCCTGCATAACTAATATGAGGCGAGGCAAGCAGATTGATGGGGTGGCGGAGGGATGTGCAGGGCTTAAAATATTATAAATAGTTTGGATGCGATTTTGCATAGTTTTGCAGACTGCGACGACCCTGGATGGAGAGCCTGGAGACAGAGCCGAGGCTGGGCATTAGTGCACACGTCAATCATACGACATGTGGTCCACAGCAACTGGGCAATTTATCATTTAATGTGCTGGAGGAGGCCCGGTAGATTTTGCACACTTGATAAATGAAGATGTCACTTGGGTTTCGTGGGCATTTCCCACAGATTTTGGCTTTCCCTTTTTTCTAGTTCGGTTTCGGTTACGGTTTGGTTTTATGGTCGATTTATGCAAATGAGCGAAAAGAATTTTCCATTTGTAGTTTCCGGCATTGGCATTGTTTTTTCTTTTTTCACTAATAGAATGTCATTCCGGGGTTCGGGATAAAGGTGTTTCGCAAGCAGCAAAAAGCCGTTGATTAATGATGAATCTGGGCAACAGAAATGCCAAACTGTGCAAGTGATTGAAATATCTTAAAAGTAAATTAATTTGGTGGATTAAAAGAAATAGGTGGGAGTGACAATAAATTAGATATTTGAGCAATTAAATAAAAATAACTTTGTCTGAAATAAATCCGAAAATTCTGCAGTTTTTACATGGTCTAATATCAGCACATTCAGCTGTCAACCAAAGTTTATCACACATATCTGCCACTGGGATTGGAAATATTTATTATTTTATTCCATCGCACACACAATCCCTTTTGGCTGCCAACTTAAATCTTTATTAAATGCGTATTTTCATAAAAATTGTAAAATCCACTTCGTGTGATGGTCACAAAAAAACAAACAATTGAAGCGAATTGTAAATCAATTTCCCGCTAACAAATGGTCAAGCCTTTTCCTTTTTAATTGATATCCCATTTTTTTGCAGCGGACTCTGCACTTTGTTTTGCTCTGCTTTGTTTGGGTTAAATAAAATATTCATTTCTCTTAGGCCGATTTCAATTTAACGGTTCGCGTTTATAAGCTCATAACTTTTATGGACTAATTTCTGATGGCTGCCTTCGCATCGCACCGCCCCGCCCCGCCCCGCTTAAGTGGCCAAACCTGCCAAAGTAAATAAATGTGACCCTAAAAAGTTTACGATTTATACGCGACTTTCGCAGTCTGCCGGCTGCCAATAACTTTTGCCAACAGTATTTTAACGCTAATTAAATTTCGAAAACCAAATCATCGTCGACGGCAATAAGTCATGCATACCAAATGAATTGAGTTTTGCGGATCTCATCAATTTTCCGTTCCTTCCCAGTCCTAATTTCGGGTTGTTTTTATTAATAATTTCCCGGCTTCCCTCAATTGTTTTTATATAATTTATTGCGCTACATGCTCGATTGGTCGAGGCCCCACAAGCAGGTTGGAAAGAGGCGAAAAAAAGGTCTTAGAACAACAGGTGTCCCAGGCAATCAAAATGCCATGGCGTACACTAATCAGCTTGAGGACATGCGGCGAATGTTCCAAGTAAGTAGGCTGACCTTTTTTATTTAAAGGGTCTCACCGATGGGTTCTCTTTAATAAGGTTTGTGCAAATATTTCACTTATTAAAGACTTCTACTTTCAGTTTCTTATTGAATAAGAAATAGAATATGTTTAATGCCTGCCCTAAAATATTGTTGTATCAATGCAGTAGGTACCACAAAGTTCTCTTACTTTACACTCATAATTAAACTATTCTAGAGACAAGTAATCCTTCTTCTACATGACTGTGCCATCATGCCCCTCGTACCCAGCACCTACATAAGCACACACATAGAGGAGGCAAGTGTAACAATGAAGTGGAGCAGGGCACTTGAGGCGAGCACTTGCAGAGAGCGAGAACATTGGCATAAGTACCGCTCAAGGCGGTTACAAGGAAGGTGGATTCCGCCTCCCGTCGCTCCTGCCACTTGCCCCGTGGCCATATCTTTCACACGCTGTTTATATTTGCATACACTTAACCTGCGGCATGGCTTCGTGTATAAATGTTTTTCCTGGCCTCCTAGTTAGCGGCATAGGCGGAGATTTGTTTTTACAACTTTGTTGTTTCTTTGCCTCTACTTATAGATACAAAGATACTTGATGATAATGCTATATATCTATCTGAGAAGGTGATGCAGAAATCTCAATGGATTTGTAATCAATTGAAATGGTGTCAAGAAGTATGCTCAAACATTATACATACTTACCTTTCACCTTGCTAAACAAAAGATACTTGCAATGAATTTTGAATGGAAATATTACAATTCATTCTTTTGACACCTTTGTTAAATTTATTTTGGTTTTTTTTTTGTACTTTTTTTATTTTCGTTAGACCAATTTAGAAATTTTAAAGTATTATTTTAATGCCTGAGAATAAAAATTAGTAGAAAGGCTAAGGGAAGATTTATTGTAAAACAAGGCTTAGATTTTATTTTATCAATATTAATTATATTTTCTTTATTTAGATCTAAAATAACCGCGTTCTAGATTGCTGTTATTTGTAATCCGCCAAAGTCAATCTAAGTCATCACTTCTACATATTGGGACTTCCATTAAAAATGGAATAGTGGATAATTTTAGATCTCTAGGAAGATATCTTTCTCATAATCATCGGTACAAATCGGATTAGTGCACAAGTGATGGCAAAAATCACCATACTGGCATGGACCTCTTCCTTGGAGCGGTCCTCTCTCTTGATGGATTCGATTGTCAGTGGACGAAACATATTGACTGCAACTGTACAGACTTTTGAAAATTGGTTAAACAATGAGACCTGCACTTACCTCGAAAAGTAATTTGGAAACGATAGAACTGCTTTGTACGTTACAAATACAAATAGACTGACAATAAACGAGATTTTCTGATCAGTTTGAAAATTCTGAAAGACTTTGAAAAAAGAACCAAAGAATATATGATTTAGATTATTTAGAGAAACTCACTTTTTTTCTAGTAAAGCACTTTTTAATCTATAAGATATAGTATCTTCTTTTTTTGTGATAAAGTTTGAGTAAATTTAATTTATTACAAATTTATGGAGGGCTATATAATCATTAAGAGGTTAAACCATTCTGAAAAGCTTAAAATAAAATTATAAGGCAAATCATCGATGGATTGAAGTGGGAAAAGGTAACCTTTTTTATTATGTCCTTAACAATACCTAGTATAATCTTTTTTTTACCCATAATACTTCAGTCCCTTTCAATTGCACAATTGAATAATTTACACTTCACAGACCGGTTTGCCAAACGGCTTACGTAATTTCAATCGGAGTTTTTTGATTTATGTACAAAATTTGAGCTCTGTTTGGGAAAAACCAATCACATGTGCGAGTTTTGTTTACTTTATTTCTGTGCTCCGCGGAATGCGGTTGTGTACATACACGAAGCTGCCCTTTTTATCTGTTGCACTCACACATGTACTGGTTGGAGGATGGGGTACCTGGATCGGGATCAGGACATTTATCACAACCCGTCAGAATATCAAAACGCCAGCGAAGCCACTTTCTCGCTTTCGGTTATGGGGAGTGGAAGCCAAAGGTGAGTCCGGGGCTCACCGTTTCCCATTTTCAGCTCGGCCTCTGCGGCAAAGGAAAATATTTACACAATCAATTGAATTTTATTGTAAAATTTATTTTTATGAATTATTAATGACCTTTGCCTTGCGTCGGAGCCAATCCGGCAGAGTCTATACGTCTTATCTGTATCCGTTCATCTGAATATCTACCGTCGTACTCAGCCACAAAGTATTTCAAGATTGTGTGGCTTTTTTTATTGTTTTTTCTTGGACAATAAATAATCGATAGCCGAAGGGTGACTAAAATATTTCAGATATTTGTGTAAATATCTTAGCAATTTGCGGTCGCTTGTCTCCTTCAAGATGTGTATGTTGCACACACCTGTGCCCACGTATAAATTTTAAGAGTTGTTTTCATTCATTCATTGTGCTTCAGAAATTAAATTGAATATATTTGCACCAGAATTTGCTGGGCAGCAGTTGCTGGGAAAAGTTTAAGCAGCCTGAAGGCTTCTGGCTTTTTAGAGACACAGTTCTTGGCAGGACGGACACCTTTATTTAATATTCTCAATGCTCAGTGTGATTAATGCTGCAGGGCATAGAGAGTGTGGCGAAAAGTATATTCTACAATTGTTGTAAATTAAAAAATAAGTTGATAATAGAAAAGGAAAAGGTTAAGAAACGATTATTTTACATTTGGTTTTGGTTAACGATTTTTGGCAACATTTTGAAATTATGTTCTCAAGGGTTTAAAATAAAAAATAATACATTTAAAGAATATATGCTATTTTTAACATATTTTTATAATTTAAAGTTGTCTTTTAATGTTAATAAATCCAAGCAAAAAATTTTTATGAAAATGCTTTCTTATTTTCTACATATCCCGGGAAAATTTTAAATTAAGTTTATTTTGTGAAGAGAAAAATATTCTGCTCTCAAAAAAATTACCAAAACTTGACTCAAATTAAGCTCAAGCTGGTTTAAGCGAAAGTAAATTCTAACAGCAAACTTACATAACTCAAAATAAACTCAGCCTTAGAATGTGCTCTTCAGTAAGCAGCAGTTTTACTCATCCAAAGCCAAAGAGAATATATTTACTTTAACTCAATTGCAGTCCAGGACTCATCTAAGAGTTTCTGTGAGAATATCTCAAAACTCAGGACTCACTCATCAGAAAACTCTCTTCACACTCGAAAACTCTCAAATTCCCGACCGATTCTACCCTTTGGCACACAGTTCTCTGAAGCCAAGCACGAGTCCTAGACTGTCCCTTCGTGTATTTTGCCGAATGTCGAAACTCACCACTGAAGAGCACATCCTTCGAGTCCTTTCTCTTTTCTCTCTCGTTAAAGCTCACTCAACGGAACCTCGGGAAGCTTTGAGTCACTCGGTTTTAGTCGCTAAATCTAAAAAATTTTGCAAAATTTTAGTACACAACCCAAAGACACAGATGATATCATACTCTCTTTGAGTGTGTGTGTTTGTGTGTCTGCAGCACGTGAAGTTTTATTTATTTATTAAATTTATTTTTTCGCCTCTTTCCTGGCTCTGTGTGGCGAAAGCTGGTAGTTTGCTCTCCACTCTTGTAGTTTTTATTTTGCTTTGTTTTTATTGGGATAAAGCACAAACGGAGTTGGTTTTACTTTTTATCTTTGTGTGGATTTTAGCTTATTTTTTTCGTACCTACAGCCTCGAATTTGATAGATTGAATTTTGCTGAATTGAAAAGTAGACGACCTGCAGAGCCGTCTACCTCACCACCCTGGAAACTATCGATCCCCCAGCTTCCCAGTTTTGATTTCGAGTGTCTGACTGAGTCCTCGGCTTAGCGAACTACAGTTTGGTTTTTGGCACTGTCGCGAGATGATTGTTATTTTTGTTTAGGACCCTTCAGATTCTACAAAATATTTTGGGATCAATGGGGAGAAAAAAGGAAATGATGGGAATTAGAAAACTATTGAAATTGTGCACGAAACTTAAAAATAAAATAATTACAACATCAACAAATATACAGAAATGACAATGCGGTATTTAAAAATACATACAAATGTGTCAACTTTTGGGCCACTGGAGCAATCTAGATAAATTTACTTTATTATAATAAATTTGTATTCCTTCGGTTAAGCTGGATCTACGCTTAAGGCACTTAAAAACATTCAGATATTTCTATATAATGTTACAATTTTAATGTTGAAAAGAAACGAACATTTTATTCAACATTTTTATGTCATTTAAAGTTCCTAGGAAGTCCTGTTGGATCCACGATATACATACCCTGCAAACAATATTGGCGATTCTACAATCGCCGGTCGCCAGGAAGAGTCTTCTGGGAGTCGCGGAGGCGATTGTTGGGAGACTTATATACGAGGATCGCCAAGAAGAGTCTTCTGGGAGTCGCGGAGGCGATTGTTGGGAGACCTTATACGGGGATCGCCAAGAAGAGTCTTCTGGGGGTCGCGGAGGCGATTGTTGGAAGATCAATCTTCCAAGCGATCATTTGGCGATCAAATGGCGATTTTTAAAATATTTTCAAAGTCAAGGAAAAGAAGGAATATAAGATGAAGCACCGGGTAGATACAAACTATTTTCGGAAGAGTCTTCCGGGAGTCGCGGAGGCGATTTTTGGAAGATCAATCCTCCAAGCGATCATTTGGCGATCAATTCGCGATAGCGATGTTCTTCTTAGAGTTCTCGGTGGTAGAGTTAGCGATGCCTCAGTAGCCGAGGTGGTAAGCGGGCGGTCTGTGAATTCTTGGGACCCGGGTTCGAGTCTCAGTCGGGACGATAAATGTAAGTAGGCTTTTATTTCCGATTTCTTTCCTAGTTTATATGATTTAATAATAATTATATCCCTATAATTACAGAATTAAATAAAAATTATTTCAGATCAAAACTTAGTCTAGTTGGGAATTAATAAGGTTTAGTTTAAAGAGCTAAGGGAATAATTAATTTTTTAATTTTATTTCAAGCCTAATCGAGATTGAATCAAGAATCTTTTGGACAGGCTAAGGCTAAAATGTA
The DNA here is from genome assembly GCA_008042515.1 of Drosophila truncata. Taxonomy (NCBI): domain Eukaryota; kingdom Metazoa; phylum Arthropoda; class Insecta; order Diptera; family Drosophilidae; genus Drosophila; species Drosophila truncata. The sequence continues at coordinate 1,357 of VNJQ01001016.1, read as the reverse complement.
ATTCATAAATAAAAAAGAAAAGAAAAAAAAAATCTTATACTCTTCTAAATCTCTTTTTGGCGACTCTTCCGCGACTCTTCTGGAAGACTCTTCCGCGACTCTTCCAGAAGAGCCCCAGGCGACTCTCGGCTTCTCCCAACGGAAGATCAGAAAGCGATCAGAATGCGATATCGCGGGCGATCAAATTAATCGCCAGGAAGAGTCGCCTGGGACTCTTGCGCGATAGAAAATGTTTGCTGGGAAGTCACTCATATTTGAGTGCGCCGGTGTGCGTGTGTGGCAGTGTGCATGTGTGACTAAGCGCCTACATGCCCACATTCATTACACTTGTATGCGTATTAGGCGCAAATATTGGGGCTTTACTTAAACAGCATTAAGTCGAAATTAACATGTCTAAGCCAAGCGAGCACACACCCAGAACACATCCTGCCGTTGGGCTACTAGAATCGGAACCAGAATTAGAACTATGACCAAGCTGCAGATGGTTGACCATAGTCCGAATAGTAAAACAGTATATTATACAGATTATATAATATTATATATATTTTTTATGAATATACCCAGCAAACATTTTCTATCGCGCAAGAGTCCCAGGCGACTCTTCCTGGCGATTAATTTGATCGCCCGCGATATCGCATTCTGATCGCTTTCTGATCTTCCGTTGGGAGAAGCCGAGAGTCGCCTGGGGCTCTTCTGGAAGAGTCGCGGAAGAGTCTTCCAGAAGAGTCGCGGAAGAGTCGCCAAAAAGAGATTTAGAAGAGTATAAGATTTTTTTTTTCTTTTCTTTTTTATTTATGAATTACATTTTAGCCTTAGCCTGTCCAAAAGATTCTTGATTCAATCTCGTTTAGGCTTGAAATAAAATTAAAAAATTAATTATTCCCTTAGCTCTTTAAACTAAACCTTATTAATTCCCAACTAGACTAAGTTTCGATCTGAAATAATTTTTATTTAATTCTGTAATTATAGAGATATATATTATTATTAAATCATATAAACTAGGAAAGAAATCGGAAATAAAAGCCTACTTACATTTATCGTCCCGACTGAGACTCGAACCCGGGTCCCAAGAATTCACAGACCGCCCGCTTACCACCTCGGCTACTGAGGCATCGCTAGCTCTAACACCGAGAACTCTAAGAAGAACATCGCTATCGCGAATTGATCGCCAAATGATCGCTTGGAGGATTGATCTTCAAAAAATCGCCTCCGCGACTCCCGGAAGACTCTTCCGAAAATAGTTTGTATCTACCCGGTGCTTCATCTTATATTCCTTCTTTTCCTTGACTTTGAAAATATTTTAAAAATCGCCATTTGATCGCCAAATGATCGCTTGGAAGATTGATCTTCCAACAAT